>BLSH010001686.1:283153-293981 GCA_018402905.1 Glandirana rugosa
CAAGATAGCCCAACTCCACGTCCGGTCAGTTCAAGGAGGTGGGATTTGAGCGAGTAGGTACAGAAATACCTGGAACTAAACACGTTACCAGGTTTAGTAAACCACCTCCCCCCTAATACCACACCCCAACAAAAAGTCCCCAACCCGAACCGGGGAATCAAGGTTACTTCCCTTGAGAATTCCGTAGTCGTACGGTTCTGTAAAACGTGTTAAAGTACGTGGATTCAAACACCCTTGTCAAACCCCTACCGGGGTCACGGGAACTAAGGGGCCAAGCCCAACCCCTGAAAAACAACCCCACACCATAATCCCCCCTCCACCAAATGATTTGGACCATTGCACAAATCAAGGTCCATAAAGACATGGATGAGCGAGTTTAGGGTGGAGGAACTTGACTGGCCTGCACCTCAACCCGATAGAACAAGTTTGGGATGAATTGGAGCAGAGACTGTGAGCCAGGCCTTCTCGTCCAACATCAGTGCCTGACCTCACAAATGCGCTTCTGGAAGAATAGTCAAACATTCCCATAGACACTCCTAAACCTTGTGGACAGCCTTTCCAGAAGAGTTGAAGCTGTTGTAGGTGCAAAGGTTGGGCCAACTCAATATTGAACCCTGCGGACTCAACTGGGATGCCATTAAAGTTCATGGGCGTGTAAAGGCAGGCGCCCCAATACTTTTGGTAATATAGTGTATGTCTGAGGTTTACAACCACTTTAAGGTAAGATGTGGCAGGACTCTTCTGCACATCTGTCAGTTTGCTGGATGAAAACAGATTACAAGTTGAAGGGCAACCTCTTGGAAAACACTGTTGGGTATTAAAGCGTTCATATTTAATTTTGAGAATAAACATGCCGGAATTTGTAGTTGTACGTCATCTGGCACTTTATAAGTAGCACAACACTGACATAATTCACTCAATAAAATAACTCACAGATATTTTATATTATTTACTGTATTACAGTCATATTAATATCAAATGGATCCCTCTGCCATCTGCAAATTGGCAAGAAATAATATAATCCATCACATTTCAGTCTACGTCGTGCATCCTGGCTGTTAAATAAGAGTGACACGCTCCATGTTTCAAGGCCCAAAAGAAATCCTTGTCGGTGATGTCTGTTGACATGTCCAAGATAGGTGGCCTTCGGAAGGCTGACCATGTCACCAAACACATACTTGAACTCCATAGGTGCTGTACACACCACAGTACACAGACTGCCCTAGGCTTACTAGAAATGGGGCAGGTCCTCCTTTTCGTCGTAGTGAACATCTGTCATTTATCCAATTCTTGCGCTGTCCTTTAATACGTAAGTCACTGAGATGCTTTATCCTAAAGAGCTTAGAATGAGCTAATTTCCCTTCGGCTAATTAGCACTGATGTCTTTAATTGGATGTTTATGTAAACACGGGCTCAATGAGTCAATCCAAAACTTACAAATCAAAATAAGTTGAAGTATGTGGTGTCCAAAGGTGGCCAACCATACCACGACTGTTACAGCTTTGTACAACTTCTCAATGAGTAGATTTTTTAATTTGATGCAACCCCCCAAGCTATTTTTTATTGTGCCACCATAGACCTTTGTGGCTGCACATCTTTAAATATATAAATACGTGTATTCTATATGTGGTGAGATGTCAAAGTCTTAATAGATCCCTGAAGAAAAACATGTACAAATGGAACAAAGGACAGTTTGCTGCCTTAAAATCCCATCGCACTAGGCAGCTATGTTGCTTTTCCACATATTAGGAAAGGGAACAGTCACATGTATGCTATGGAAAAGGAAATAAACAATAAAGTCTGCTAAAAAAATAGTTTGGTTGGATATTTGTAACTATTTTCCGCTATTTTTTTTTTTTTTTTTACCAATGCAACAAAACTGTTTTATGAGTAATAAATAATTACAAATTAGGCTTGGCAACTGACAAACAACACTGAATTAGTTACTGACATGATAAGAAGGAACCAATGATTCTTACTTTCTGAAGGCCAGTTTTAAAAGAAATGATACATATAAACAAAAGCCAAACTTTTTACTCAAACAATCCTTTCTAGGTCATGATGGTTGCATCTCTTTTAAAGTGTATCTATAGTCAGGGCAACCGTAGTGAACTCTCTATTGGATAGATGGACGGGTACCTCTAGGCAGTGCCAGGACAAAATCATCCAATGCCCAGGGCAAAGATGCCAAATTGCGCCTCCCTCCCCTTCATTATGTGCGAGCTTATGAGGAGTAGGGGGAGAGAGAGCACAGCCTACACCTCCTCCCAGCTCCTCTCCTCTCCTTGCTGCTTTCAGCATTTGGCTGACAGCAGTAGTAATGCCGCTATTAACCTCCTCTCAGCCTTAAAGTACTGGGTGCATCCCTACAATACATGATGCACCCAGGGCAGCAGTCCCTTTTGCCCACCCCTTGTCCCGGCCTGCCTCTAGGCGCCTTCTTAGCTATCTTTTAGGGGGCTAGATGCCTCAAAAAATTGTGGGGCTTTAATATAGAAATAAAAAATAGCTAGGGTGCTTGTCCTCATCTATAGTCAGGGCAACTGTGGAAAACCTTCTATTGGATAGTAGAACAGTGTTCCTCATGGTACTTTCTTAAAATGTTAAAGAAGGGTCAGATGACTCAAAAACTTGTGGTGCTCTAATATGGCAATAATAACTTCAGCAAGGGAGCTAGTCACCATTTATAGTCAGGTCAACTATAGCAAATTTTCTATTGGATAGAAGGGTATGTACTTCTAGGTACTTTCTTAAAATCTTTAAGAGGGACCAGAGAGCTCAAAAACTGGTGTTTTAACATGCACACAATGACTTCAGCTAGGGTGCTTGGACATTCCCCTCTTGTATTACACATCTAACAGTTGGTCAGTGAGACCACTCAATACAATGAGGGGTTGCTGCTGAAGCATGGCAAGAAGCATGGTTGGGGTTAAGCACCACCTTCCTGGTTGAAGCCTTTATTGTAAAATTAGAGCTTTTTTACAACCATATTGCTGTTTATAAGCATAAACTTTAAAGTATATCTAAACCAAAAACTAAAATTGGATATATAAAGCAGCTTGCCAGCTTTTTGGAGGCTGCTATTCTTTATTTTCCTGGTGATCTTGCCAGTAGGACACTTCTTGCCCTAGGATGCCCAAGTTCACCTTAGTGCTGTATTTATAGAGGAACAACATTGTCATCCTAGGCTGCTCGCTCGTGATTTAAACTACAGAACACCCCCCCCCCCTCATCTCTAGGTGGGGGTATTCTGTAGTTAAACTGTTATAGGTGTACTGTTGAAGGGGAACTGGGCAGGGGTTGCAGAGTATCACAGGCAGACAGCTCGGGAAGTTATCAGCTCTCTGTGTTTATGACAGGATTCAGGATCACTATATTTCTTTACATGGTTAAGTTAAAAAACAAAAGTTGGCCAATAAAAGGAATTCATTGCTAGGGTTTACATTCACCTTAGAATTCAGCACCCCAATAAATCTATAGCATTGCAAAATTATTTTAACAAGTTGGTAACATTCTGTGGTTTGGCCACATACACACTACAATCTGATATTACTATATGCTATGAGTTTGGATGTATAAAGATCTAGGTCTGGTGGCAACTTTGCATTTCCTAAATTTAGAATTAAATACTAAGAAAACTGGGATGAAAGTCAGGAAGGATTGCAATGTGTGTGGCTAGAAAAGGATATTTTTACATTTACCGTTACCATGACAGTAAAGAGAGAGTACTCTTTCTGTGATGTTTCTCCATAAAAGGACAATGAGAATTCAATTATTATGTCACAAGAGCATTATATATCATGTTCTCTCTAGTATTTCCAATATGGAATCACATATATAAGTGTCCAAGAATCATGGCAAATTATTGGGCCTGGTAAAATTGCACACTGTCATGTGAGGCTCCATAAAAAATCATGCACCTCTTCCCTAGGGATACGAGGGATGCCCTCTTTGTACAAGATACCCACCTCTGTATAAATTAGCATGTAGGTTATTTCAGATTAAAGTCAGATTATTCGTTGACAAAGCTATGATAGGCCACTGTTAGTTTTTGGATAGTTCAAGATGCTCTGATTTCAGCTGTGCTTGGCACATAAAGTTCAAGTCTCAGAAGTTCATTGTCTTTTGATTCTTGGAGGCCACCATAAAGAGCTTGCTTCCGAACTTTACTCTTTAGATGGCTTGCCAAGGCTTGCCAATAGACTGAATGTGTTCCTTTGCTTTCATCCTGAGGGCTGCTATACTAGTGTTCCTTGGGTCTATCTCTTCCAGGGGGTACTTGTCTACAAAGTTGGTACCACACTGGTAAGGAGGTGGTGGACCCATGGATCCTAACGGTTGAAGAGCATGGCCAACAGGAGTAGTGTTCATGAATGGTGGTGGAGTGTAACTGCCAGGGAGGCTCTGTTGAGTGGTGACAAAGCCTGGCAGAGTTTGCAGGGCAGTAGTGTTGGACATGGGTGGAGAAAGCCAGGAATCAAGCTGAAGATTGCTACTGATGGCGCTCATGGCAGGCGGTTGCGGTGATCGGTTGAAAGACAGGATTGGGGAGTCTTGAAGCTTCATGGAAGTTACTTCAAGTTTCTCTTGTCGTCTCCATTTAGCTCTCCTATTCTGAAACCACACCTGTGAAAAATAAGAAAATATAAATGATATATGAATAATCTTTATGACATAACAACTGTGCTATATTTTTAAAAATACAAGTTCCAGTGTGACCTGTCAACAGCTTGTAAAGTTTCCTGCATTTCAACATATCTTTCATTTTCATACATCCCTGCTGAAGCTATAGGACCTCATGGTCTATATGACATTGTTGTGCCCGGTAATACCAGCTTTTCTTATTTGGATACAAAATTTGGTTCTAGAAGATATACAGTGAGCAGAGAGCAAAGCAATTAGAGTTCCAATCTATAAAAAATGTAACTTATGGCCATGTTTTAACTGTTTTTCAATATATTGTATAAGACTATGGATACAAATTTCTTTTAATTTGATCTATAGAAGCATGCAAAAAAAAATAAAAAATTTAAATTTATGACAAAAGGATCATATTTTCTATGGTACGATTGTTATGTTAACTATAATTAAATTAAAATAAACTGCATGTTAAAAATTGTAAATTGCATCTTTCATTTTGATTGAATACACAGATTGGCATAGTTTTTCCAGAGTCAAAAATCCTTTTTAAATTGAGTTGGATGGTGCAAATTGGCACCATCCAATAGAATTGGTATTAAACTGGAAAGAGTTTAGTTGGCCAATCCGTCAAGATCTTTAACAATCATGAAGCAGTATAGTTGAGTTTGATTCTGGCGCTTTATCTAGGAAGCCACCTCTGCATCTGTGAACATAAATTGCACCTTATTAGGTATGTTGGCATAATTAATTCATTTTTTGTTTCAATTTTTTGCTTCAATTATTTTATCACTCTGGATATTGAATCAACAGCTTTTCTGTTGTTTTTTTTTTCAGTATGTATGTTTAATACATTAAATATTCTAATTGTTACTGTGTTTATTTTCTATTGTAGTACTCTTGATTTTGGTATAGTCCCCATGAGTCTCCTGAAGAAGCCCGAGTGGGCGAAACATGTTGAGCTGGGACACCAGCGCACACTAATGAGTGACTTTATGTTTTAATACATTTTTTAACATGTGTATTAATAAAAATTTGTATTTTTGAAATTGTTGGTATATTTGAATTTTTGGCACCTTAAAAGTCCAAGAACAGCTAAGTCTGTTTTTTCCTTTCAGACTCAACTTTATTTAATGAAATTGGATGTGGTGCCTGTTCGGCTCCTCATCAGCTTCCCTAATACTCTTAAATCATGAAGCAGGTGGATCCAGCAAGACAACCAATTTACATGTAATTAAAATGGATTGCCCACAATTGTGTGTTGATTGACAAAACTGGATAAGCTAACCAATTTACAGCTTACAGTGGGGTTGATTTACTAAAACTGGAGAGTGCAAAATCTGGTGCAGCTCTGCATAGAAACCAATTAGCTACAAGGTTTTTTTTTGTCAAAGCTTAATTGAACAAGCTAGTTAGACGCTGAATGGCTACCATGCAGCAGATGTACCAGATTTTGCACTCAGCAGTTTTAGTAAATCAACCCCTGTGTGTGGCCATCTTTAGAAACTGACTAAACGGTGAAGTCAGAGTGGTTGATTAGCTAATGTTAGTGAATAACGTGAATCTGTGATCTTAATACCCAATCATGTCTAGAGCAAAATAAACCAAAAACAGAAAAACACTGAATTTTTGCTGGCACATGATTGGCTCTTCACCTCTATGATGATACATTTGTCTCATCTGCAGTGAACTGAGTACTAACTCATTTATCTCTAGACCCGAATGTAAGGAAGCCCTTAAACACTCCAATCCTGCAGCTCAGTCCAACAGGGACTAAACAATTCCAGAAACAAATCTCCACGCCTAGGGTTGTCCCTGAAAATAAAGGATGGGGTAATTATTCAGCCTACAAAAATCCTGATATTGCAACCTGCCAGATGTATGAAAATTGTGGTGGTATTATGTTACCCATGTAAACCAAAAAGATTCCTTCATTCATTATAAAACCAAAACTTTAAAAATGACAGGCAACAGAAAGTTTTGCATTTAGCACACCCTGAAACATCAGGTCCAAAGAGGTTATCCCTCCAAACCTAAATAAAAGATAGGGATTTGCACTGTAGCTCTGCTAAGAAACAGCAGTCCACAATTGCTAGTAAGGTCTTGAAGTGTAAATGCATAAAAATATTACAGGTTAGCTGTAAAAGAAAAAATAAATAAATAATAAAAAAAAAATATATATATATATATATAACAGTCTTACCAGAAAACAAAATGTTTAGTGAGCTTAGTAAATTATATACAGCTACAATTACTTTGCATATCCAGTCGTCTGCAAATTATAATTTAAGAAAAGTTTTTTTTTCTTGCATACATTTCATTGATTGATTGAAGTGAACAAATCTTGTATTATCACTATTCATTTTACATTACAGCATTTTATTTTGTGTTTGTTGAGATGGGACCAATGATACAGCTCTCACTTGTCTTCTAGAATCTTGTATAGGGTGTCCATGTCTTTCCATTTACTACATGATTTATTTGTGGTTCTGCACCTCATCCTGTACAATAATCCTACAACTATATAACTGGGAAATATTACACTGACTACTTAAATATGTGGAAAATGCCATAATTGTCCTTTATCTGTTTTTCTTTCTTATTATAAAAATAAGGAAAAGTTTCCAAACAAGCAAAAGTTTTCTCTTGTAAGACCGACAATGCAGGTATAAGATCTAATAATAATAATAATAATAATAATAATAATAATAATAATAGTCCTATCCTCAGGCCTCTGACTTTCTGTTGTTGAAGGTTTGTCTTTACAGATTTGTTCACATCCAAAATCCTGGTATACAAAATAAATCATTAGACCTTATAAATAAATTCTTTGTAGCATAAATGAAGGCATTGCCGCTGTCATAAAAATACTAAAGCTTACCAGAAAAAATGATTGACAACAGATAATTGGTGTAAAATACATTAATTTTATTATCAATATTATTATCATTAGCAGCAGCAACAAAATTGTGTTGTTGCTATTATTATCATTATTACTGCCATCATTATAACAAGGATGGTATTATTATTAATAATAATAATTCTAATGATGTGTTGATAGAAAGTTTTATGTAATCACTAAAATAATAATTATTGTTAGCGTAAAAAAAAACGCCACTTTCCTTGGCAGAAAAATACTGACTAGAGAACTCCTTTTCCTGGCATTCTGTGGGTCATATTTGCATTTATAGGAAGGGACCGCATCCCACCTCTTCTCTAATGAAAATAAATTCGTTAAGGGACTCTTCCCTGAGATACTAACTGCCCCTTATTAATTTATTTTGGCAGTTGTTATCTAAATTCCCTGCGTTATGTTTTATTTTCTCTGTACTGGAATTACTTCCTCTTCCACTGTGGAACTGCAAGTCCCAGCAGGTCCTTCCACACAGAAGCCTAAGGACGCACGGACCAATGAAGAAAAGACTCGTAAATTGTTTTTGCAACTTTGTTGCAATGTACATTTGCATCACATTTGTTTTAGAGGTTTACAAATACATTTTACGAACAGCATTCATGCATATTATTGTTTTTCTTCACCTACAAACCTTATTAATATCACTTCATTTTGCTGTAGGATGAATATCAGCTTCATTGGTAAAAATGTGTTAATACAAATGGAAACTTTTCCATTCAGACCAACAACTTATTTTCACTTTAGGAAGGAAGGAAGACCCAATCAAATGTGAAGGGTCAAATAAAATACTCCTATAAATGAATAAGGAGAAAGAAAGAAAGAAAGAAAGAAAGAAAGAAAGAAAGAAAGAAAGAAAGAAAGAAAGAAAGAAAGAAAGGAAGGAAGGGAGGGAGGGAGGAAGGAAAGAAGGAAGGAAGGAAGGAAGGAAGGAAGGAAGGAAGGACAGAAGGAAGGAAGGAAAGAAGGAAGGAAAGAAGGAAGAAAGGAAGGAAGGAAGGAAAGAAGGAAGGAAGGAAAGAAGGAAGGAAGGAAGGAAGGAAGGAAGGAAGGAAGGAAAGAAGGAAGGAAGGAAGGAAGGAAAGAAGGAAAGAAGGAAGGAAAGAAGGAAGGAAGAAAGGAAGGAAGGGAAGAAGGAAGGAAGGAAGACCCAATGACATGTGGAAGGATGAAATAAAATACTCCTCTAAAATATGAAGAAAGAAAGGGGGAGGGGGAGGGGGGGATGTTTATGTGAAGATTTATTAGGTGATGTAATAATAATCTTATTAATATATTTCTTCCGATTGTATTCATTTAATTTTAATTCATCGCTTGAATTCCTATAGTGTTTCCTCGCTGTTTCCCCCAGGGAGATCCAGCCGGTCATGTTTTCCAGATCTAATAACACAATCATCGCACACAATACAGCTATGCAGCTACCTGGAAGTTCGGAAAAGCTGCCCTGCTGCAGTCCCTAAGCTGTGATGTAAGTGAAGGGGAATCCCGGGGATGAGGATGGCTCCTCCTTACCTGCACCCTGACTTCTGGCAGATTGACCTTCATTGCCAGCTCCTCCCGGCTGTACACATCGGGGTAATGGGACTTCTCGAATGCCCTCTCCAGCTCATGCAGCTGGTAGGTGGTGAAGGTGGTCCGGTTCCTCCGGTGCTTCTTCTTTGGCTGCTCATCATCAGACTTGTCACCGTTACCGGCGGACAGCCCGGGGCTCAGGCACTCGCTGGAGCTCTTACTGCAGTAAGAATCTAGGAGGAATCACAGGAGATTCATGTCAGCGGTTTTATGGAGCGCCAGCATTTACCGACCTACCGGCCCCCTCCCCAGGGGACGCACTGCTTGGGTTCCATCGTTTCAGCGTTACTACAACTCCTCCTGATTATTCACAGACACAAATCTTGGAAACGTTTTTTTTAACTACCTAATAAAAGATAATATAATTCCAAGAAGACAATATAGCTACATAGAGATAATATATATTGTAATAATGGCATCTACTATGTATATAACATAATACAGCATAATCCATAATAATCCATCCAACAAATGGAAACTATTTGTCATGAATTATATATCAATGTATCAGGGTTGTTACAATATTTGCAGAACAAGACTTCCCACGTTGTATAAATAACAAAGTAATACCATTGCCCATATCAAGGGTGGCACAACACCATGCATGAGATCACATAGGAGCACTCAGATAATATGATATAAAATGACATAACTGTAGCTTATCTTGTAATAGGCTCTAGCAGTAGCTTCTTTCTTTGTTATTGATAATACTATAATAATATATATGGTAATAATATAATAATAGGGTTCTTTAATAGCTGATATATTTGGTTAGCCCTGATCACTGGGAATGCTTGCTGTGTCAGATGTTATATTTTGCCTGACTTGTAATTATTATATTCCATGTGCTCCTCATTATTACATGAGACACTTTACAAAGGTTTTACAATGTCCCTTTACTTTCAACAAAATATTTTTGGGGAAAAAAATAAAATGAAATAACTTTGGCTGTAATCTAGGGATTCATTCCTTAGTATCCCGAGTCATCTTATATCCTGATATCAGAGTATATATACATATATATATATGCAGCAACAAGCAATACACCCTGTATAATAAATTAGAAAATAAATGGGTATAATAATAATATTATAAATAATCACTTCAGGAAACTTTTTTGGAGAGCTCCTAAAAACCGAACACTCAATGATTATAATTTATAATATTTATATTATAAATCATTTATAATATTTATATTATAAATAGAGAGAACAATATATGAATAAATTAAGAGCAATAGATATTAAATAGGGAGAATAATTCAAAGCAGTGCAAAAGCTACAATGTATTATCAATTAATCAATAACATGAATACGATGTAATATACTATGATCTGTTCAAATGAGATGAGTATCTTCTAATGTCTATGCATAATCATGGGACCCCAGTATACTAAGTATAACATAACAAAAAATAGATAGAATAATGGGTGCTCTAATAAAATAAAACACCTTTATCTGTGTAAAGTCGCATTGGGCTCAATTGACAAAACTAACATAGCAGGATAATGAATATATATATTATACAGGATTTATATAGCGCCAACAGTGTATATATATATATATATATATATATATACAGTCTATCTATCTCTCTAATCTATCTATCTATCTATATATATACACTGTTGGCGCTATATAAATCCTGTATAATATATATATTCATTATTCAAAAAAAAAAATACTGTATATATATATATATATATAT
>BLSH010001686.1:304546-330765 GCA_018402905.1 Glandirana rugosa
GGGGGGGGCATTGTCGGGCTCTGTGAGCCTTTCTCAAAAAAATCAATTTATTTGGTTTGTGTGACTGTTAATCTGCTCCCTCATGTCACCATTATCCTTTGCCTGTTCTGAGATGTTGTCACCTTATTGTAACGACTTAATGTCCAACTGAGCCAAACAATACGCACCTAATTGGTTATATAAATAACACAGATATAGGTATAGATATAAGCTGCTTCTTTAAAAGTACAGATATTGAAAGGTCATATTTCTACAATATATAGAGAGAATTGCCAGGGCTGGTTGACTTTCATCCTCAGTGTCTGCAGCTTTTGACTATGCTACATTCACTAAGAAAAGGTCACTGTAGTTATCACCTTACCTGACCATCAAATATACCCATTTCTCACAATGCTGCCCCATGTATGAATGGCCTGAATATATACATCTATATACTCGATACAGATAGCAGAGGTTTCCAGAAGAACAACAGCTATACTGTATGTCCACCCTTGAAACCATTGTACCACCTGTAGGACCCACGAGTTGCATGGTATGTTATCTTTTCTCTAAAGAAGTCTGGATTGATATTGACTAAATTAATTTCTCCTACGTTCACTGACAGACGCAGCTCTCCATTACGTGTGGGTTTATGCTTGTCCAACTAGGAGTTAACTAGGCAGGGAAAAGAAACAGCTGGCCCCTCCCATGGGGCTGTCCTTTCTTCCTACATAAACCCTCTCCATAGCATAGCTCTTCAGTTTCAATGCCTAGTTTGCAAGGAGTTGGCCTGGCTTCCCTTTAGGGGAATTGTGGTCCTATTTGTGACCGTTTTTTATTTATTCTTTCTTTAATTTTTAATTTTATTTGACTTCTATCAAGCATTGATCTGCTATCAAGAAGCTGGCCGGGGCATAGAGAGACCATGGGCTCTGTACTTTCCCCGGCCTGGCCGACCAATGCGAGCCAGTCCCGCTGTATGGGGACCCGCCGCATAGTGCCCGTTCCATGCGGGTGGCCTGGGGTGATCCCCACTTACGCCCAGCCCCGGATGCAATTCGGGTAGGGCGATTTTCTGGCTTTCAGCATACCGTCCAGGCAGGGGCGGAAAGTCTGCGACTGGGTGGCTACCCACAGCGGTCATCCGGAGTGGTGAGTGAGAGTTCCTTCCTTCCCCCCTTTTCAGGGGGCGGAAGGGGGACCGCCGACCCTTGAAAAAAAAAATGTTTCTGGGTAGCCTCCGGTAAGGGCGCGTGGAGCCGCTTTTCATCCCCTCCCCAAACCCCCACCCCCCCCGCGCTGCACCCGATCGTCCGGGGACCGTCCGTTGATTTTTCGCCGCCATGCGGCGATCGGCCGCCATTTTGCGGCAGACCGCCGCCATTTTACCGTAGCCGCGGACATGCTGAGCCCATGGAGTTTTCCCTCTAGCGCTCAGAGTGGCCGTTTGTGGTACTGCACATTCCCTGCAGGTGGTTTTCGGCCTCTAGTGTTCAACGGCGGCCATATTGGAGTCCCCTGCCTATGCAAAAACGTTTTTTCTTTCTTTTTGGAACGGTGTGTGCTACGGACGGCACGGCTCTGCTGACAATCCTCAAAGGTTACAGGCAGCAAACAGCAAGTATAGCTGGGCTCTCCTGTGGGTGCTGGTGGCGGCGGGTGCAGTCCTCTGGGGTTCCCTGGTGCACTGTGGAGCGGTGGTGTGCGGCTGTGTGGGGTTGCCCTCAACTTTTAGTATACATCTGTGTGTTCTTAAGGGGGATTTGGGGGGAGAACGATGGCATACTATACTGCTCAACCTGCTGTCTTCAACGGCCTGGCTATTGAGTCCCAGGTGCTAAGAGACAGGGGTGTCGCTGACTCCGTGTTCCATACCTTGTTGAAGGCTCGCAAGTGTGCTTCTCGCAAGATTTACCACCGCACCTGAGAGGCTTTTATAGCTTGGTTGTGAGGCGGAGGGTCATAACCCTCGCTCTTACGTAGTGTCCAGGGTCCTGATTTTTTGCAGCAGGACCTGAAAAAAAATAAAAAATAAAACTGGCTTTGAGTATTCTCAAGGGCCGAAGAATGGCTCTGGTGATTCCTTTCCAGAGACCTTTGGCTTCGCACATGTTGATTCGTACCTTTGTACAAGGTGTGCGACATGTGGCGCTTCGGGTGAAGACCCGATGGCCCAGTGGGATCTGGTTTTGGTGCTCTCTGTACCTCAGGAACCACCCTATGTAAATATCAGGGTGATTCCCTCACAACCTCGCAAAAGGTGGCTTTTTGGCTGCCCGTAACTTCCGTCGGACGGGTGTCTGACTTGGCAGCACTATCGTGCAAATCTTCCTGCCTGGTCCTGCATAAGGACAAGGCGGTCTTGCGACCCTTTCCTTCCTTCCTTCTGAAGGTGGTTTCTTCTTGTAACATTAATGAAGATATTGTTCTTCATTCATTGTGCCCTCGTCCATCACACCCACATGAAATTGAGCTGCATGCCTTGGACGTAGTGAGGGCCTTACGAATGTATTTAGCTGCTACAGCCTTTTTTTTCGGAAGGCTGATGCCTTATTTGTGCTGACAGAGGGTCCGCGCAAAGGTTTGGCGGCCTCGTCGGCTACTACTTCGTTGGATTAGACAAACCGTGACCCACGCATATTCTGTTCGGGGCAAGGTCCCCCTAACCGGTCACGGCTCATTATACCCGGGCTGTTAGTACTCTCTGGGCTTTTAGACACCAGGCCTCGGTGTCACAGGTGTGCTAGGCGGCCTCTTGGGCCTCGGCACACACTTGCTCTACGTTTTATGTGCTAGCATCTTTGGATGCTGACTCTGGCCGCAAAATTTTGCAGGCGGCAGTGTAGGCGCGTATGGCGCCTCCTTAGAGGTTCTGTTGGGTACAGTTGTTATTGTTTACCCACCCCTCTTTTTGACACAGCTTGGGGACATCCCCACACATAATGAAGAGCTGCATCTGTCAGTGAACGTAGGAGAAAAAGGGATTTTATTAAAAACTTACCGTAAAATCCTTTTCTCAGAGTTCACTGACAGACGCAGCACCCACCCCTCTGTGCTCTGTTTTCTGTACGGCTTGTGTATGAACTGAAGAGCTAGGCTATGGAGAGGGTTTATGTGGGAAGAGAGGATGGCCCCCATGGGAGGGGCCAGCTGTTTCTTTTCCCTGCCTAGTTAACTCCTAGTTGGACAAGCAGACAAAGCATAAACCCACACGTAATGAAGAGCTGCGTCTGTCAGTGAACTCGGAGATAAGGATTTTAGGGTGAGTTTTTAATAAAATCCCTTTTTTGTTTTCGGCATAATGACACAAAACTGGAAACTCTCAATTTTACTCAATGAGCTGCTTAAGGTGTCCGTTTATGAAGCAGTGAAAAATATCCACTGCTCAGTTCTCCGGCATTCACCGAGGAGATCGTTCTCCTCTAGATGCCTGTTTATGAAGCGGTGTAGATTGCTTCGCGTCTTCTGAAATGAAACGATCTACAAACTCTTCAAACAGTGGAGAATGCTCTCTGGTTTTGGAATCTCATGAGACATAACGAAATTACAGTAACAGAAATTCACAGAAACACTGAAAAGTCTGTTTATTAAGCAGTGATAAATTATCACTGCTCAGTACATGGACATCCGGACGTTCTCCGAGGAGAACGCTCTCCTCATATTAATAAAATCATTAGTCCCCCTACATAATATATATAGATATATACACACACACATTATATATACAGTATCTCACAAAAGTGAGTACACTTTGCTACAATGTAAAGTAGTGAGTGTACAGCTTATAAAACAGTGTAAATTTGCTGCCCCCTCAAAAAAACTTAACACATTCATTAATGTCTAAAAGGCTGGCAACAAAAGTGAGTACACCCTTTAGTGAAATCGTCCAAAGTTGGCCCAATTAGTTATTTTCCCACGTTAGTGTTACAAGGTCTCAGGTGTGAATGGGGAGCAGGTGTGTTAAATTTGGTGTTATCGCTCTCACTCTCTCATAGTGGTCACTGGAAGTTCAGCATAGCAGCTCATGGCAAAGAACTCTCTGAGGATCTGAAAAAAAAGAGTTAGTGCTCTACATAAACATGTCCTAGGCTATAAGATGACTGCCAAGACCCTGAAACTGAGCTGCAGCATGGTGGCCAAGACCATACAGTGGTTTAACAGGACAGGTTCCACTCAGAACAGGCCTTGCCATGGTCGACCAAAGAAGTTGAGTGCATGTGCTCAGCGTCATATCCAGAGGTTGTCTTTGGGAAATAGACGTATGAGTGCTGCCAGCATTGCTGCAGAGGCTGAAGGGGTGGGGGACAGAGGCGTAACTAGAACCTTCAGGGCCCAAATGCAAGAAATTATGAAGGGCCCCCCTGACCTCTGGCCAGGGTACTTCCCTCTTCCCACTGATCCTGGGGCCCTTTACTCCTATCGCGGGTCCCTTTATTATAGTACCGCAGCAGGGCCCCATTCACAAGTTCTGCAGCAGGCTCCCTCTCTGCCATCTTCAGGCCTCCCCATGGTGGTGAAATGCCAGGGCCCGGTCACAATTGCGACCTTTGCAATCCTGATAGTTCCCTCACTGGTGTCAGTAGTTTTTAATTTTAATTTTATTATTGTTTTTACCATTTCATTTTATTTCTTTTACAATTTTATTTTTACAATTTTTTTCAATTTTTTTAGGAGCCCTGTTGGGGAGCTTTGATGAGATATCAGAGGTCTAAACAAACCTCAGACCTCAATTTCCATCTGTGTAGCTTCAGCTGCACAGAATGAATTCACAGTAATGGCTGTGCACCGAGCCTCCCATTCAT
Organism: Glandirana rugosa; assembly: GCA_018402905.1. NCBI lineage: Eukaryota > Metazoa > Chordata > Amphibia > Anura > Ranidae > Glandirana > Glandirana rugosa. Next base: position 309,328 of record BLSH010001686.1, read on the forward strand.
TCAGAAATGGAAGTATAGTAAAAACAGTTTACTCTGCTTCAGTTATGAATGAACCAATTGGTACCAATCACTGACTCTGTCCATTCAGTAAAAGTAAGAATCCGGTAAATGACAAATTTACCGACCTGTTCCCAACTATCCATCATGACACATCTTCTACAGCAGCAGCTGGTAGGAGAGAGGAAGGGGGAGACAGCAGCTCTGTGGGGGGGACCAGGGAAGCACACAGGGACCCTGGGAACAGCAGAAGGCAAGTAAACTGGATAGGAAGGGCGGCGGGGGGAGCACATAGAGTAACTAATCACCGCATCCCTCCTATTCAGGTGTACAAGGGAGGCACATGGGCCCTCTGGAGCATGGGGCCCAGTTGCAATTGCTACCCCTGTAGATATGCCCCTGGTGGGTGGGTCAGCCTGTCAGTGTTCAGAGCATACGCCGCACCCTGAATCAAAGTGGTCTGCATGGTTGTCATCCCAGAAGGAAACCTCTTTCAAAGATGATGCACAAGAAAGCCCGCAAACAGTTTGTGAAGACAAGCAGACTAAGGACATGGATTACTGGAACCATGTCCTGTGGTCTAATGATACTAAGATAAACGTATTTGTTTCAGATGGTGCCAAGCGTGTGTGGTGGCAACCAGATGAGGAGTACAAAGACAAGTGTGTCTTGCCTACAGTCAAGCATGGTGGTGGGAGTGTCATGGTCTGGGGCTGCATGAGTGCTGCCAGCACTGGGGAGCTACAGTTCATTCAGGGAACAATGAATGCCAACATGTACTGTGACCTACTGAAGCAGAGCATGATCCCCTCCCTTCAGAGACTGGGCTGCAGGGCAGCATTCCAATTCCTAACCCTAATGAAAATGACCCCAAACACACCTCGAAGACGACCACTGTCTTGCTAAAGAAGCTGAGGGTAAAGGTGACAGACTGGCCAAGCATGTCTCCAGACCTAAACCCTATTGAGCATCTGTGGGGCATCCTCAAATGGAAGGTGGAGGAGCACAAGGTCTCTAACATCCACCAGCTCTGTGATGTCATCGTGGAGGAGTGGAAGAGAACTCCAGTGGCAACCCGTGAAGAGCTGGTGAACTCCATGCCCAAGGGGGTTAAGGTAGTGCTGGAAAATAATGGTGGCCACACAAAATATTGACACTTTGGGCCCAATTTGGACATTTTCACTTAGTGGTGTACTCACTTTTGTTGCCAGCAGTTTAGACATCAATGGCTGTATGTTGAGTCATTTTGAGGGGACAGCAAATTTACACTGTTATGCAAGCTGTACACTCACTACTTTACATTGTAGCAAAGTGTCATTTCTTCAGTGTTGTCACATGAAAAGATATAATAAAATAATTACAAAAATGTGAGGGGTGTACTCACTTTTGTGAGATGCTGTATATACACACGCATTATATATACATACAGTTTATATATACACATAAACATGACAGGGTGACATGGTTAATGTATTGGGGGGGTCTGATCGAGGAAGGAGGAAGTCAGTAATCTTCCTCATTCCCCCTCAGTTCCCCTGGGATTCTCTCTTTTCACCTCTGAGTTGGTGAATCGGGGAGGGTGAATTCTGACAGAGATCGCCAGTGAAATGCTGAGATCGCAGCTTCATAAACTGGCCGTTTCTGTGTCAGTCAGTTACAGCTTCTCCATGTGCGGAGATGATCGGTAGAGAACATGTCCCCCAATCATCACTGCTTCATAAACCTAAAATGAACTGTGATCAGTGGCGATCCTGGGGATCATCGCTGTTCACAGTTTCATAAACGGACACCAAAATCTGCATGGGAAAAGCCTTTTATGTTTCTTTCTTTTGTTTAAAGGGTGTTTTTCAATGTTTTTTTTTATTATTATTTTATGAAAAAAACCCATAAATAATGAAACTAATGAGGGGGTACTTTTTGCATAAGAACAGATTGAGTACAGTTAAAATGAGATTCTCTAACCCTCAGGATCAATCAATAGCTCCCTTGTTACTCAGCTGAATTAACCCAACAAGTGATATGAGTGACATTCCTCAACCAAGAGAGTTTATTTTTAAAAATAGTGAATAGGTTTCATCTTATGTGTAGCGGGTATCTCGCCAAGCTGGCCACCGCCGGATTGAATCCCTTTCCAAAGACACACAGACATCAGCCCTCTCTGCTCTTTCTCTCCTGTCTCACTATTGGCAGGAGGAGAGAGCCAATCAACAGCAGCAGCAGCAGAGGATTATGGGATACGAAGTCCCATCACAAAGCAGCCTCACTGACTCTTAAAGAGGCAGGACTACAAATCCCAGTCTGTACAGCACAAAGACAAGAGGATTGTGGGAGAGATTATAAATTAATCTGCAGAACAGGCCCAAGCCTCTCTGGCTTCCTGGATCTCATCGCAGGGGTACCATCTCGCCAATGTGTGAGGGCATTGCGGCCTTTCGCACGGTGTACAGCCTACAGATCCAGCTCCAGCCCAGAAGCAAGGGGACGTTGTCTGTCTTCTCCTGGAGGACAGTCTCCAGCAGTGCTGAATAATGTGGAATCAGCCGGTACACTGAGACAGCAGGTTGACCGCCATCTCTGTTCATCTGCATCAAGGAGAATTGTCGATCGTCTTTCCCTGTGGGAGAAGTGCTGAGTGCTGTCAGGATTGGTGAGGGGACTTTCGCCCACAGGTTCTATTGTCTTTCATACAGATTACACTCTGGACACTGTGCACAGACAACTTGTATGTGAGACACATAGCAGATGGTTACAAGACAGAATCAGTTATTCTGCTTTATTCATCATCACTTTACCACCAATTATTGTTTATGAGCTCCAATGTGCCGGTGAAGTGCGAGGCCTCGCTTTTAGGACACTGTTGTTTACTGCTCTTAAAGGGGACAGGTCACTGATTTCTATATTGGTCTATCCCACATGGGGTTTTTAAGGTACTGTAGGCCGGCCTGGGGATTCCCTCTTTAGTAGTAATAATACTTCCAGTGATCACTGGCCTTTTGGAGGAACTCCTTTACACTGTTTATCACTGTATATGTTAGTAACATTTACTTGCTGTTGTAAATTGTTAATCTGACTTCTCTAAACTCTATTTCAGCCGAGTCTTGATTGTTGTCCAGGACTTGGCTGACCAATACCATTTTGAGTCCTTTCACTGCCTAAGTAAATTGCCATTACTGTTGTATTATATTAATCAGTATTCCAATGCTTCTCTTTCCCCTCAATTTCTCTCCATCAGTCAGCTAATGTGACCCCAGGGCTGATGGAGAGAGACAGAAGAGAATCAAATAAGGATGCTGTGGATACAACAGACATCCTCCTTATCAACTGATGACATCATTGGTTGCAATGGTGCATAATGAAAACCCATGGCTTTGCGTAAGTAAAAGGCAGGCTTGATCCACCTGTTGGCTTGTATATGCAGCGCCCCCATAGTATAGGTGTGTTTTCTAGCAGGGTTTTTGGCTAGGAGAGGTAAGTTTGGTCAGGTCTGGCTGTAATGTGAAGGCCTTAATGTTTTGATCTGGGCTGGGAGGAGAGGCTCAGGGAGAATTTGGTGGACTAAACAGATGAGGTCACCAGAACCTCCCACTTCTTTCTAGAAACCTGGAGAAGGTTTTCTGGTCACTAGGTGTACCAGTAGGGGCTGAGGCCATTCCTGGGTTTGAAGGGTGGATTGAACAAACTTAAAGTGGAGTTCCACCCACAAATACATCTTTATATATTTCAAATCCTCTATGCGTGATGAATCACCTTTGGAAAAAAACATTTTATACTCATCCTAAGTGCCCCGTTGCTATGTGGTCCCTGTAATCTTCCACTTCCTGATCCGCGGCACTCCGCATCACTTCCTGTCTTGCCTGGGCTCATGGGAGATGTGAGTCATCATTTTCCATGAGTCAGTGGGCATCCCTGAGCTGTAAAATCGTGCTATTTCCAGACAGGAAATGATGCGATTTTGTGGTGTAGAGACATGTTATCTATGTTGCCATAACAACGGGGGCGGGACCTTCCTCCGTCGCTGCCCATTGTTATGGCAACGAGACATACACTCAGGATCGAGAGGTGCACGCTGCTCACCCAGCATGCACCTTATCCAGGAAGAGACTCGAGGAGGGCGCGAGTGGGCTTCATATGCCCACAGCTAAGATGGGAACTCCCAGTAAAGAAAAAAAATCAGCAATGTAAGTACAAAATAAATAGGAGGACTACCCGGATTTAAAGCTATCAGTTACTTTATTTGTGTAATGAATACTAACTAGGTGGATGATGATGTGGGCGGAACTCCGCTTTAAGCAGCTTCTTTGGGGGTATCGCTACACGTGGGGTTCGTCTGGGATCTTTACACTACTCTGCACTCAACTTCCTTATGCAGCATCCCTACAAGCACTAGGATGGACCCTACTGCTGCGATACAGTGGTGTGAGGAAGAAGGCGCCCGCTCAGAGTTGAGCATGGTGATCAAGCTCCCTGGAGAGACCTGGACTGAAGAATAAATCAGCCAGGCAGGGAAGACGCTGTCCCCAGATAGGAAGGTATGGGTGATTGCTGTCAAAAAAGACAGTGAGACCTCCTGCACCCATGCGCTGTTAGGCCTCATGCACACAGGACGTTTAAAAAACGTCCTAAAAACATCAGTAGCTTTTAGTGGCTTTTTTCAGCGTTTTTGCGCGTTTTATTAGCGCTGCCGTTTTTGAGGGTTTTTTTTATTTCCAATTGATCTAAAATGTGTTTTTAAAGCTCAAAAACATCTCTCAGAACCCTCTGGTCCTGGGTTTTTTTTACAGCTCAAAACGTTCCTGCCAAAAACAGCTGATAACAGCCTATGTGTGCATGAACACATATGATAACATGATGAGAGAGTTTGACTGTAGAAAAAAAAGTCTGCAGCTAAAAACAGCAGCCGGAAAGAAGTTCCTGAAAGCTTCAAAGGCATCAGTGTGCAACTGGCCAACAAGACGGAGCTTTACATAATCCATCCGAAGGTTCCAGATGAGGGTCCCACCAGTTCCAGTCAAGCTGAGGCAGCTGTGGAAGAAGTTCCCTCCCCGACACCCCTGGCTATGATCGGGCCAGAATTTCACACCGTCATGGGAGAATTTGTATCAAAATGCCAGAAGGGCAATCTTGTGTGTTCTGGGGCTGGATACCGGAAACTGAGGATCTTCTCAGGAAAGCAGCCCATGCCCACTGGGGAGGAAAAGTATGAAGTTTGGATGAAACAGGCCATGCAGGCCCTAGAGTAGTGGGACCTGCCAGGGGCCCAAAAGAAGCTGTGCATCAGTGAGAGTTTGTGAGGGGCTGCTGCTGAAGCTATCCGAAACTTGAGATTCAGCAACGCGACCTGTACAGCTTATGATTAGCTGGCTATGTTACAGGAGGAGTTTGGGAGGAAAGCAGCTGACCTGATCTATCAATTATACATGTGCACTGCCGAAAAATTTGTTCATTTTTTTTCGGAAATTCGAAAATTCAGAAATGCGAAAATTCGGAAATTCAAAATACGGAAATCCGAAGATTCGTAAATTCAGAAATTCGAAAATCCAGAATAAGAAAGAAAATTCGAAAGAATGAAAATCTGAAAATTTGAAATTGTAACTATTAAATTATAGGTATCAGAATTTCCTTTCAAATTTGGCTGTTAGTGAACATAGCGAATATGAATTTATCCCAAGTTGTGAATTATCTAAACAAATGGAATGGAACAAACTAACAATAAATAATAATAATAATATACTTATTATTATTATTGTTATTTATTATTATTAATTTGTTATGTTCCATTCATTTAGATACGGCATTCGTTATTTCGGATAATTCGTAACTTCGGATACATTTTGTTTTCGTTATGTATACTAACAGCCAAATTTGAAAGGAAATTCCGATACCTATAATTTAATAGTTAGTAATAGTTAAGTTGTTAATATTAGTTAATTATTATTTCAGATTTTCACATTTTCGAATTTTCCAATTTTCTCTATTTTCGGATTTTTGTTCTTTTGAATTTTCAGGATTTCAATTCTTATTTTCGGATTTTCGAATTTTTCAAATTTTTGGATTTCTGAACTTCTGAATTTTTTGGATTTCTGGATTTCTGAATTTTCGAATTTCAAATTTTCCGGTTTTCGAATTGCTGAATTTTCAAATTTCGAATTTCTGAAATATCAAATTTTTGAATATTCGAATTTACGAATATTCTGAAAAATTTGGAAATTTGGATATTTCAGAATTAACAAATTTGTGCAAATTTGTTAAAAAACAAATTCGGAACAAAGCGAATTGCACATGTCTACTATCAATTTGAACATGTCCTTCATCGCCAAGGTGAACACCTGTCTGAATACATCAGACGGCTGAACAACCAGATTGTGCTAAAAAAAAGGGACGATGCCTTCTGCCATAGACCAGGCCAGAATACAGCAAGTCCCAAAGGAGGCCTTAAGCTCCGACCCAGTCTGGCTTCAGTTGAAAACCTCTGCGGGTGTTTTTTCCCTAAAATATCCTGAACTCATCAAAGTAGTGAGAGAAGAAGAGGCCATGTTGAATGACAAGCGAGTAGCTGTTGGTCTAGCCTCTGCACCTTTGCCAGAGGTCGGGTCTGTGGGGGCAGCAGAGCCGAACTTTGAAATAGTCACCCTGAAGTCGCAGATGGCACAGGTAATGGAGATGATGACCTTGCTGGCGGCCAAAAAAACGAAGGCACCAGATGAGGGTATCACCGAAGCTAGTGTGCCATTGATCCCACCTACTACCTCTAGCAAGAGGCCAAGGAACATAGAAGTATGCTTCAACTGTGTAGGAATGGGACTTTGTCGATGTGTGTGTCCAGGCCCAGTGAAGCCTGACGCACAGTGCCAGAAGCCGGCGGAAAACTTCAGAGGGACCCAGTGAAGGAGCCAACCAGGAGCCCATTTAAAGTAGCTAGCTCCATGAACAACACAAAGAGACAGCAGCGGATGTCTGAACCCTTGCAGAGGTCTTCCATTGTTGCCTCCGAGCAAACCAGTGTCCCGTCTCTTTTGACCCATGCTGCCCATCATCGGAGAGTCAATGCACATCCGACTTTCAGAACTCAGTGTAGACTTAAGCTAGATCAGAATTTCCACAAGAAAGGAGCGTGGATACAAGCCACCGAACAGGCCAAGGCCACCACTTCCTCCAAGTTCCCTGACAAGCTGGTGGGACCTTCTCCTGTTGTTCCCATCCAAGTAGAGGGAATCTACACCAAGGCTCTTCTGGATAGTGGAGCTCAAGTGACCCTTCTCTACAGAGACTTCTATGACAGGCACCTCAAGCACCTGCCTTGCAGAAGTTGGAAGAGCTGGTGATATGGGGCATTGGGACTCAGAACTTCCCCTATGATGGCTATCTACCTGTCAAGCTGACCTATAATCCCTCCGTGGCTGGAAAAACTGAGACCTTTGATACTTTGGCAGTGGTCTGTCCTCACCGACCAGGGGCCAGTAAGAGTCCGCTCATCATAGGGACCAACACTTATCTTGTCAGAAGACTGTTGACACCTCTTTTTCTGGAGCCGGATACCTCAACTGAAAGTGTGCACCTCATGTTGAAACAGGCCTATCAACGCCTGGTACAAGAACAGACGGCCCCAGCTGAAGGAGTGGGAAAGATCTGGTGCTTGGGCTGGTGTGAGAAGGTGTTATAGCCTGGTGGAGTGGCCTGTTTACGAGCCTCTGTCATGCTAAAGTGAAAGCAACCAGGCCCTTTCATTGTCCTCAAAGCGGACGGACAGAGGGAAGACATGGGAGTGGAGATAATTCCCGAAGTGGTTTCAACCAAAGTGTAGCAAAGAAGTCACAGGAAGATCTTGGTTAGTTTTCGCAACATAACAGCCTCGCCAGTGAAGATTCCGGCTCGGATGTTGCTGGGACAGGTGGATCCAGCCTCACAATCTGATTTGGTGAGGGGACAAAGGATGGGATCCCAGTCGAGTTCTACCCAAAGAATATTCCTTTTTCACCTGAATGGAAGGAAAGGGCCAAGACTCAGCTCTTGAGGTGGCAGGCCGCATTCTCCAGGAGTGAATTCAATGTGAGGTGTTCCAAAAGCGCTTAGCACCGGATCCATTTCCAAGAAGATAAGCCGGTCAGAGAGAGAGAGTTCAACAAATTAGTTTAGGAGCTTTGGAGAACCTGAATGAACAGCTGGCGGAACTGAAGAGAGCAGGTATCATCTGAGAGTCTCGAAGCCCATATGCTTCTCCGTTAGTGGTGGTACGGAAGAAGAATGGATCGCTGAGGCTGTGTATCGACTACAGAACGCTGAACAGGAAGACCATTCCCGACCAGTACACCACCCCACAGATACAAGACGCCTTGCAGAGCCTGTCAGGGGCAAAATGGTTCAGCGTGCTGGACCTCCTGAAGAGCGGATACTATCAAATCCCTATACATCCTGAGGATCGGGAAAAGACCACCTTCATTACCCTGGTGGGGTTCTTTGAATTCGACCGCATCCCTCAAGGCTTGTCCAGAGCCCCAGCCACTTTCCAAAGGCTCATGGAGAAGACGGTGGGTGACCTGAACCTGATAGAGGTGTTGGTGGATTTGGACGACATCATTGTCTTCGGGAAGACCTTGGAAGGACATGAAGAGCGTTTGTAGAAAGTTCTGAAGAGACTCCATGGTTTTATCAACCTTCAGTCAACTACGTTGGTCACATTGTGTCTGCCGACAGAGTAGCCACTGACCCCCAGAAGCTAAAATCCATCACCTCCTGGCCGAGGTCTACTAATGTGACCGAGCTCAGGTCATTTCTGGGATTCTGTTCCTACTACAGAAGATTTGTGCAGGGATTCGCTAAAATAGCTTGCCTACTCAATGAGCTACTGAAAAGCGAGGAACAAAGGTTTAAAGATAAAATAAATATTTGGAATAAGCTCAAATTGTCATTAGTGGGGAAAACTAATTTAATTAAAATGATTCTCATGCCCCAGCTCATGTATCCCTTACACAACTCTCCTGTGGTAATTCCCCTGAAAACTTTTCGGGTAGTAAATTCCTTGTTTAGGTTACTGCTTTGGGGGACACATCCCCCCAGAATCGAATTGGAACAGCTGCAGCACCCCAAGGATGGTGGAGGCCTTGCAATCCCAAAACCCTGCATTTACTATATAGCTGCCCAACTCCAACATCTTATTGGCTCTATGTCTCTTGAGGCCAGGAGTTCCTCTGTTCGTCTCTTGCTTGCTGGGGCAGGCATAGACTCTATTCCGGAGGGGCTGGAGGCCCAATTATTGCATAAACCCAATAAGCGAATGCCCACTTTCACATTGGTCCAGAAAATCTGTAACAAGGTGAAACAACTGCAATATGCGACAGGTTATACCATGTATAACCCCCCTTTGGGGAAATAAATCTCAAAATGAACTGGCCAAACTCCAACATGGACCCAGATGGCGTGCCTGTGGGGTTACGAAGATCTCCCAGGTGTCTCATCAGGGGAAACTGTTATCTTTTACTGACCTTCAGGGTATATTCAGTCTTTCTTCCCACATGCTCTACTACTATTTACAATTGTTCCATGCAGTTAGGGCCAAAAGTGTGACAACAGACTGGACGCTTTCGCCTACCCCCATATTTAACTTACTTCAGTCTGTGACTGAAACCAAAGGATTCATATCCCAGTGTTAACATATGCTCCTGACGGGGTACCTGGACACATACCCCATTGGAGCATTATCTCAGTGGGAAGCAGACATGGGAAAGTTGACGGGCGACCAATGGGAGGAGGCCCTGGAGATGATTAACAAATGCTCAATCAATGTATCTCAGAGAGTATCACAACTGTATATAGTGCTTAGGGCACATTACACACCAGCGAGACTTCATAGAATGGGGGAAGGGGATTCCAGACCCACTCTGCGGTAGATGCAGGTGGACGACAGGGGACCTCATCCACCTCCTATGGCGGTGCCGGAAACTGCACCGCTACTGGAATGAGGTTGTTTCCACCATTAACAGGGTTTTCCTGGTAAACATCCTTTTAAACCCCATCCATTGTCTGCTTGGTATCATGGAGGATATTGTTCAGGATGAGGTGACCAGATTAGCTATATCCAGGGCCTTGTTCCAGGCCAGGAAAGTCATTCTTTTAAACTGGAAATCAGCAAACCCCCCATTAATTAAATCATGGGTGACTCAAATGGGCAAAATTTGAGATTAGAAAGATATGTTTACCAACATAGAGGACGATTGAACAAATTTGAGAAACTTTGGTCCCCCTGGCTTAACGTCCCCGGAACTAGTTAAGATGAGAGTCCTGTAAGGTCCTGTGGGGTGATGAGACTTGAGAACCCATATGGACTATGTTTTCAGTTGAGGAATGGCTGATATCTCTTCTAAAGGGAAAAAGGCAAAGACTGTGATTTGTACTGCTATATGTTTATTGAATGAGTGTAAAAAAAATCTCTTATGTACAAATATATGGTACAATGGTTGTGTGTACTTGGTTACATGTACTTTTCAACAAAAACCTTTTTGATTCAAAAAAGAGAAGGGAGGAATAAGATGGCAACCTAGATCTGACTAAGCCTGTCAGACCAGCTGGAGGGCCCAGAAAACCCTGAGAGTCCATTCAGGAGCAGTGGACAGCTCAATGTGAAAAGGCTTTTAGGCAGCTGAACTGGAGCCTAACAACTGCTGCGGTCCTGGCCTATGTAGAGCCATACGAGTTACATGTGGATGCCAGTTGAGATGGGTTAGGTGGGGTGCTATATCAAGAGCGTGACGGGCACCTGTTGCCTATGTGAGTCGGAGCTTTGCACCTGCTGAGAAGAACTATCCCACGCACAAACTTGAGTTTTTGGCATTGAAGTGGGCAGTAGTGGATAAACTGATGGATTATCTGTATGGAGCGGAGTTCGTGATTAAGACCGACAATAATCCTCTCACCTACATCCTCACCACTGCCAAGTTGGCTGTCACAGGTCACAGATGGTTGGCTGCCCTATCAAGAAAGCCCCATTGTTCCAGTGACCCTCCAGGAGAATTGGCACAGCTGACACTTGAAGAGGTACGAGCCTTATTCAAGGAACAGAACACCAACCTGGAGGAGGATTCAGGGCAGACAACATTGGAGTTTCAGCTGCTGGTGTCCCCAGATGTTATTGCAATGTCACCCAGGTTGGGGATGAAGGTCTGCCAAAGCTTTCTAACAAAGACTTGCGAAGGCACCAGTTGGAAGACCCTCTCTGTAGCTTGGCATTAAAGGCCTTGGAGAGCCAACATCCTGACTTATAGAGAAAAGAAAAATTACCGCGCTAAACCTGGTGAGATCAAATGTAAATTAGCTAAGATGAATAAAATTGAGGACTGATATATACCAGCTGCAACCTAAAATACCAACCAAGTACAATCAACAATAATATCTAAAAAAGGTTGCGCTAATTGAAGGGACTATATATGATATAATCATAAAAATGACCGTCTAAAGGTTATTGATTTCAAACAACAATATTCCTCAATTAAATGACAGGAAATCTGGAACATGGATATACAAAAAATCATATGTATACATCTGTCATAAATAAATGAGTCACTATATAAACACCGGATGATGTACTACATGTACTGTAGCAGATGCAGTCCAGAAAAATTGAATGGGCAAAGGTTCCTAACCAATAGATCAGTAGTATAAGTTCGCAGAAAGTCTGCTACAATATCCGATGTCACCACATGAAACTAATAGGCATGCCAATGTGAACCCTCCACCTATATTGGATGGGAGCTTACCGAAAGTAAGCTCAAAATGTACGATGGCTATTCACCCAGCCCGGGTCCCCAAAGAAAGGGGGGTGTGAGAAGATGTCTGAAGGATCTCAGCCCGTCCTGTGATGTCTGTCTCCACTCCCAATAAGTATTAAACTTCCGGGGTCCTAGATGTCTATATCAGGAAATCCATCTAGATGGTAGGGGGGGAATGTCCTGTGACCTCCAAGGAGCAGTGTCCACTCCAACAGTACACCCGGAAAACAGAACAGGGACCCAAATCGTGTAATATTGTATGAAAATTTAATGAAGATAAAAGGTATTGCACTTACATCAAGATTGTAGATAGCAGGTAAAAAGCAAACGAGCCGGCCAGCTTTCGTGAATAACTCGTTAGGCAGTGACATCAGCGTGCCTTCCCCTACGTACGTTTCGTCAGCAACAAGACATCGTCATGGGGATAGTCGTTGTCGAATACTGTAGCTGCTGACTTTTAATAAAAGGACATTTACTTGTCCAGGTATCCCGCATCACGATGCTCAGCTGGAACACGGAATGCGGAAGTGTGGTAACTGAGTGAATATTCATGATCTTTGCACAGGGTCAACAAACCTAGCCTATCCTGTTGGATATTTTAGTACATGCTGAATATATTTGGTGAGATTGAGCAACTACATAATGTGAGTATGATATGATAGATTTTATGGGTATTAATAAAGTTTTAAAAAGATAAGCACTAAGTTGAGCATTCTGTTTGCATATACTGCAACTGAGTGGAGCAAAACAAAGAGGCACACAGCATAGTGTGGATGATAACCGAAGACAAATCAAGGCATCACCCAAGGTCCAAATAAAGGGACAAAAATCGCTATCTGACCGAATGTAGTATGTGAGGTCATATCTCCTAGTGGAAGTCATATTTGAAGTGATTTTGAAAAGCACATTGAGGTGCAATAGTCTGCGCAGAGGACATCAAGAGGAACTTTAAAGGACTGTTCACAGATTATTTTCTATTACTCACAATATATAGAAGTGTTTTTGTTTTTCAGATTTATATTATATTAGCACTGTACACAGTAGAGTATATAAGACAGATGAGATTAAAACCCTCACTTACTCTATCCAAAATGGAAAAAAAAAAACTTTTGCTTTTAGTTCTACTTTACACAGGCTGATGCAGTAAAAGTATTGTATGGAACAGAAGATAATGAGCAGGTGTTTTAAAAGTGTAGTGGTAGGGTTTTGTTTTTTGATCATTTGTTGGATAAATAGCACGGTTGCCTAAAATAGGGTTTCAAATAGAAGTACGGAATTATAATTCGCAATCATGCAACATACAGTATATAGGAAATGCTTTACCTGCTGGAGGAGTTATAATTTCAATCAGACTGTCTTAGGCTGCTGTAAAGAAGGAGAAGCACACTGAAAAAGCCATCACGCTGTTCTCTCCTCATGTAATGATGTTGATGCTGGTTACTGACAGAGTCAGAAGTGTCTCATTGGCAGTCAGAAGTGTCTCATTGGCAGTCAGAAGTGTCTCATTGGCAGAGTCGGAAGAGTCTCGTTGGTTCAGAGTACCGTACCTTCTTCTCCTAGCTCGAGTGCTGTGCGTTGCATTACAGGAGGCCGATATCAGGACACTAGTTGGGCCTAGTGGCCTACTGGTTAGTGCTTATGCCTTTTGACAATGGGGTGCTTGGTTTGAATCTTAGTCAGGACACTATCTGCATGGAGTTTGCCTTTTCTCCCAATGTTTGCATGGGTTTCCTTCCACAATAAATATGTGGCTATGCACATGTGTTATCACATGCAGGGCCCCCTTTAATATTGATTGGACCCTGGACAAACATTTTTTTGGGCCCTCTCCTTCTATGTAATTTCGCTCTTCACCTGCTCAGAGACATACAATAAATAGCAGCTAGACTCAAAACCAGTTTACTGAAACAGATAAGGCAGTGATTGCGATTGGTTGCCAGGCGTTACAGTGTATCATTACCGCTCACTGACTGGATGGTAGAGGTTACAGCACACAATACGGCTCACTGATTATTTGACTGAGGTCACAGCACATGACTTCTGCTTGTTGATTGGTTGCTAGAGATTACTGTATATCAATACTGCTCACTGATTGGTTACTAGAAGTTGCTGGACATCCTTACCACTCACTAATTGGTTGCTAGAGGTTACTGCACATTATTACTGCTCACCGATTGGTTGCTAGAAGTTGCTGCATATCCTTACAGCTCAATGATTGGTTGCAAGAGGTTAGTACCTAGTAGGCTTAATGACCAGGCTTAATGTAGGCAGGACTTTCAAGCATGACCCTTTACCTCCCCAGTGGGCAGCATTCAGCAGAAGTGATGGTGGATATGACCTCAGGGGGGTATGATATACATATGAATGCTGTCTCTATTTACATATCAATGTCGCTGGTCTGCGGCTATTTACATATTAATGTCGCTGCTATTTACATATTAATACTAGTTATTTACATGTAAACATGGGGTCTGCAGGTGAGTCATCTGTACACAGCAATAGGGCAGAGCTGGGCAGCATTAGTAACAGAACTTCACACTGAGATATTGGGACACAGCACGAGACTAAAACTTAAGGGACAAGGGAATTTAAACTGGGATAGTTAGCAAGTATGATGCAGCTGCGTTGGGCCCCACAACAAAGATGGGGCCTAGGGCAGCTGCCCCTTTTGTCCTGCCTTAAAGACGGCCTTGATCCCATGCTGAAAGCAATTGGGGAGGGCTGAGCAAAGACTTGGTAACCTACCCTCTAAAAATCCTATCTATTTCTATCATTTTTATTAACTTTTTAAAGAAAAAGAAATTAGTACAGCAGCGGCACATGTCATGTCATAAATTAGAAATAGCCATAAAGAGAACAGCAATCAGAGGACATTAACAGGTTCTATAAAGTATTTCATACTGTATGCCTTTGAAGAGAGCTCCGCTGAGAGCCTGAGTGATCCGATCCTGCCCCCTCCACAGCCCAGCGCTCCAGTGAGTGCTGGAGGGGTAGAACAGACAGCTGGTGACTGACAGTGATAGCTCTCTGCTCAGAGCAGATCAGAACAATGCTGCATTAACCTAGGTGAATAAGAATGTTTATTTTTTCTAAATCCAGCACTTCTCTTTTTAACAGCTTTAGGTCACTATTAATTAGAGAGATCGACCTGTAGTTTATGATGTCACTGAGGTCTTTGTGAAGTTTTGGTATAACACTAAGGAAAGCCCTATTGGAGTCAACATCTATGGGGCCCCCTTTCTGTATAGCTTTCAAATAACTGACCAAGTGAGGGACTAACAACCTAGCAATTTTTCTTTTCAATATAGGGCCATAAAAGTAACAGGCTTTAGCGGGTAGAGCTTGTTTAATGACTAAGAGGACTTCTGCAGGGGCGATGACCCTTTCCATAATGGCTTTGCGTTTCTCCGACAACCAAGGACACCAAAAGAAATCGTATCAGACATGGTGCCCCAAGAGCATGCCCACAGAACTGTAAATGGTTGGATATGACTGAACGGATATAAGGACAGATTAAGGTGTCCAGTATTATTATTATTATTGTAGCCAATACCCCCTTGCTGAAAGTAGTGGTCCACCTGCTCACACTTCTCTCAGTCACACTCCTTGCTTGCATCTGGAGTCAGAAAACAGACTGGCTCTTTGTTTTGTTTTTTTATTAGGGGGGTTAAACTTGGATGGGGTAAGGGATGATTATGGGATGCCCATGGATCAACAGTTCTTTACATGGGACCTCTATATACACCCAGTATATACACTTCTTCCTCCTCCAGCACAACTCTTGCTTCTCAAATGTCTCCTTGTTCCTCTCTCCTGCATAATTCTTTCTTCCAGCATAGCTAGCAAATGGTGAGGCCTGGTCTGGCTTTGACCAGGTCTCAGTAGCCGCCTTTTGCAGGCAGGGACCGTGGGTCCCTATAGTATAGAGAAAGTTTGAATAGTGCTAGCGTGCCGATGGACTACTGCTCCCAGTCCATCCTCCCCCAGGCCTCTACAGTCCTCCTGACAGCAAGCACCTGCACACTGCCCATTGACACCAAAGTCCCAGTCTCTTCCTGAACCTCTTCCAGACTGTCTTCCTTCCAATCTGCTATAGAGTGCATCTCCACTTCCCTGGGCTGTGTCACTCACCGATACTTGGTGAATTCCTCCCGGAGATCCTGCTGGTAGTACTCTCCTCCTGCTGTCCTCTCCTGCTCTCTTGTGCCTCTCCGCCAGGATCTCACTCCTCCTGGATGCATCTGAGCCCCGGGCCGAGGTTACCCTCTCCGACTGGGGACTCCCTCAAGGCCACCGACAACCTTCAGCACTCCGTCTCCATTCTCTAACTTCCACCCAAACTCTCCTCCCAGACTCGGCTTCCCCAGGCTATTTGAGAAGGCCTGCCCCCTGCCATTCCAGGTAGGGGATTGGTCAGGGCTTCCTAAATACCAAGCAGGTCCACCCCTTCTTCCCCACTCCCCTTTTCCTGAACTTTCTGAAAAAACAAGGAGGGGTCAACCAAAGAGTGTCGCCACCTAAAGTCACCAGCCACTCCCTGGACCACTTCCATTCCCAGAATGAAAACAAACAGGCCTGACAGCAGCCACGCCTGCCTAAATTTAGCTACTCTAACACAAAAATCCTCATCTAGCACCTACCTAACCTAGAGGGCGCTACATTATTATAATTATACAGGATTTATATAGCGCCAACAGTTTGCGCAGCACATTACAATGTAAAAGGAGACAATACAGCAACAATACAATTCAATACAAGAGGGGTTAGAAGGGCCCTGCTCCTGAGAGCTTACAATCTGATAGGGAGGGGCTGGTGAAACAAAAGGTAGTATCTGTGAGAGATAAACTGATGAGGGAAGTAGAAGATTTGATTTTTAGCTGAAGGCACAATAGGCCTCCCTGAAGAGTTGAGTTTTCACAGTGGACAGAGTAGGAGATAACTGGACAGATTGGAGTAGTGAGTTCCAGAGAATGGGAGAGGCTCTGGAGAAGTTCTGGAGACGAGCATGGGAGGAGGAGACAAGGGAGCTAGAGAACAGGAGGTAGTAGTCACTTTTTATTCTTGTCAATGAAAAACAAAAAAAAGTTTTGATTAATGACACTTACCTGTCTACGAATCCAGCGGTGTCTTCACCCCAGCTGATTTTATAATCGGCTCTCAGGTGCTGCCGCTGCCATTTCTTGTAAGGGAAACCGGCAGTGAAGCCTTGCCAGTTCCCTACTGTGCAGGCGGGAACCGTGCTGTGCTTCGAAAATGGCCTGGGGGCGGTGGATGGAGGAGGGGGGCAAAATTCCGGGTGACTTCGCCGCAGCAATATCAGTTGGAAGTTGGAGCGGGTACCTATCAAAACCAGGTACCCGCTCCCCCTCCACCTGAAAGATGCCAACTGTGGCAGAGGAGGGAGGAGGAGGCAAACAAGCGGAGCTTCCCCTTTTGGGTGGAGCTCTGCTTTAATTTATGGCAGGAAAAACAGGTTATTTTTTTTGCATTGATTATCAGATACATTGTATAATAATATTCTGGAAGGAGGTAGCAGGGGGGGCAGGCCACGACCAGGCTCAGGAGCGAGCCCACAGGTGTGCCACCATAGGAATAGGCAGGGGCGTAACGATAGGGGTTGCAGGGGTTGCAATTGCAACCGGGCCCTGTGCTCCAGGGGGCCCATGTGCCTCTCTTGTATACCTAGATGGAAGGGATGTCGCGGGCAGCATTTAGAGGAACCATTTTCCTCCTAATGGAGGAGATTGGTTCCTCTATATATTGCCCCCACCGCCCCTCTTATCCAGTTTACTTGTCTTCTGCTGTTGCCAGCCCCCCCCCCCACCCCCACAGAGCTGCTGTCTTCCCCCATCCTCTCTTCTGCCAGCTCCTGTAGAAGATGTGTCATGATGGAGAGATGGGAACGGGTCAGAAATTTGTCATTTACCACCTCCTTCCTTTCTGAATGGACAGAGTCAGTGATTGGTACCAATTGGTTTATTCATAACTGAAGCATAGTAAACTGTTTTTACTATACTTCCATTTCTGAATGAATGGGAGGCTTGGTACACAGCTATTCCTGCCCATTCATTCTGTGCAGCTGAGGGAAATTGAGGGCTGAGGTTTGTTTAGACCCCTGATATCAGCCCCCCAACAGAGCTTCTAAAGTACATTGTACAAAATTTTAAAATTGTAAAAGAAATAAAATGAAATGGTAAAAAAATAATAAAATTAAAATTAAAATTAAAAACTACTGACACCAGTGAGGGAACTATCAGGGTTGCCATTGGGTCCGGGCCCTGGCATTTCACCACAATGGGGAGGCCCGAAGATGGAAGAAAGGGGGCCTGCTGCAGAACTTGTGAAAGGGCACCGCTGCAGGACCGTAATAAAGGGCCCCGGGATCAGCGGAAAGAGGGAAGGGCCCTGACCAGGGGTCAGGGGGGCCCTTCATAATTTCTTGCACCGGGGCCCTGAAGGTTCTAGTTACGCCTCTGGGAAAAGGCTTCCTATGAGGGCACAACAAGAAGAGGCGGAGCCTAGAGTGCTGGCGGGGGACTCCAGAAGAGGAGGATAGCATTGCACAGAGCAGGTAGGTATAATTTTAAAAAAATATGCCTTTACAATTTCTTTAAACGTTCATTGTTAGAGCTCACTTTCAAACAATAAAAAAGGAAGAAAGTTATGGTTTACATTTGCTTTAATTTAACAGTACATAATATTACCTGTTTATTTATGGTTTGTTTGTCTTGATTCAAGTTGTCATTTAAAGATTTACTATATATACATATATATATATATATATATATATATATATATTATCAAACTTTATATATACATTAGTTAGCATGATTCACCAGAATTATATGATTTCCTCCGGAGTGAATGGTTTTAGAGTTTCATGAAGCAAAGCTATATTAATGCAATCCTTCTTTACTTGTTTTCCAATTAGCTTAATTGAATTCAGATTGCTTGAGAGTGGGCAACAGAGACGTTTAGCTTGATGGGATGACAGCCTGAGCTGAAGAGATCCTATTAGCTGCAAGAATGCAAATCCCAGTTACCTTCAGCTCGCCCCATGTGACTCACCCTTCTAATCTGCACCCCCCCCCCCTCCTCCTCCCTCCTCCATTTACTTTCTGTTATCAGAGATATTCTTCTAATTTCCCTTTCACACACAATTCATTCTGGAATATTATTCTTCAAAATAAAACTGGCCATGTAGGGTGCTATTGCCACTGGGGGGCAGCCCCAAACACATGGTTAGTAAGTATCCTGGATGCTACAGAGTTTTCTCAAAGGATTTATAACACTCATCAAAATGACAGTGGGTTCTCTGTTTCCAGCACCTTTGAGTGCCCCCCACCAGCCTTCTCCACAGCCTCATGCATAGCCCCTCATCCCGGAGGCGTAACTAGAACCTTTAGGGCCCCAGTGTAAGAAATGATATAGGGCCCCCTGACCCCTGGCCAGGGCCCTTCCCTCTTCCCACTGATCCTGGGGCCCTTTACTCCTATCCCGGGTCCCTTTATTACGGTACCACAGTGGGGCCCTTTCACAAGTTGTGCAGCGGGCCCCCTTTCTGCCAACTTTGGGCCTTCCCATGGTAGTGAAATGCCAGGGCCCGGTCACAATTGCAACCATTGCAATACTGATAGTTCCCTCACTGGTATCAGTAGTTTTTAATTTTTATTTTAATTGTATTTTTTTTACCATTTCATTTTATTTCTTTTACAATTTTATGTTTACAATTTTTTTAGGAGCTCCGTTGGGGGGCTTTGATGAGATATCAGGGATCTAAACAAACCTCAGCTCTCAATTTCCATCTGTGTAGCCTCAGCTGCACAGAATGAATGGACAGGAATAGCTGTGCACTGAGCCTCCCATACATTCAGAAACGGAAGTATAGTAAAAACAGTTTACTATGCTTCAGTTATGAATGAACCAATTGGTACCAATCACAGACTCTGTTCATTCAGAAAAGGAAGGAACCGGTAAATGACAAATTTACCGACCTGTTCCCATCTCTTCATCATGACACATCTTCTACAGCAGCTGGCAGGAGAGAGGAGAGGGAAGACAGCAGCTCTGTGCGGAGGACCAGGGAAGCACACAGGGACCCTTGCAACCCCTGCAAACCCTATTGTTACGCCCCTGCCTTAGACCCCCTCCAATAAGGGTTGCCACCTCATCCCTTTAAACCCAAACACATGTGAATTACACAGGTTATAAAACTAGTTTAATTCAGATGAGGCACAACATGAGTTTAATTACCACCTTAATCAAACACAGAACCCGTGTAATTAATATGTATTTGGTTTTAAAGGGATGAGGTGGCAACCCTACCTCCAATGCTCCAGCCTAGTACTCCACAGCCTCTCTTCAGTTTCCAGCCCAGCTCCCTGCAGTGCCCCCCAACCTGCTCCATTGTCCCCAGCCTACTTCTGCCCAGCCCCTTTCAGCACCCTCCAGCCACCTGTACTTCCACACATAACCCAGCCACCTGCAGTGCCTCCCAGCTCCTTTAAATGCTCCCAAGATTCTTTGCATGCCTGCCACCTAGTTACAATACCCCCCAACTTCTATGAGAGATTCACAGCCCACCTCAGTCTAAGAGCTCCCTAGCCTGCTCCAATGCCCCCCCCAGCAGTTCCCCTAGTCTCTGCCAATTGCCCCCAGACTGCCTTAGGACTAGAGCTCCCCCCAGCCTGCTCCAGTGTCCCCTCTTCCTTAATTCCCAACAGTTCTTGCAGCCCCATAAACAGTTCCAGCCCCTTGGAGCGCCCCAAGCTCTCTCTGATGCTTACCAGTTCCCCTAGCTCCCTTGAGTTCCCCCAGCTCCCTCAAATGCCCCCCAGTCCACCTCAGTCCTAGAACTCTCTGGCCCCCTCCAATGCCCCCATTCCTAAGGGGGAGAAAAGTAAAAGTCCAGCCCTGGACAAGGACAGTGGGTGCTTTATATGCTACAGTTGTATAGAACTCCCACAATGCTTGGTATACCAATGTGTATATTTTCACCCTGGAGCACTTTGTCACATCTGCGCCCATGTGTGATCATTTGGCATGCACATACTTGAATGCCTATGGTTAAGTTCAATGACATATCAATCACTGTTGAGAAAATGCTAGTTGAGGGGCTACCTCTGGCTTTAGTTTAATCAGTAATGGTTGGCTATGCTGCCTGGAGGACCTCATTTCAGAGGAACGACTACAAATATTAAACGTATTCTCCCTGGAGATGAGATGCTTAAGAGGGGATATGATAGTGATATCTAAATATCTTAACCACTTCCTTACCGGCGTATTGTAAAAATACGCCGGCAAGGTGGACTCCCCATCCTAAGTGGACGTAATATTACGTCCTCTTGTTTTCGCCGCTTTGCGGGCCCTCAGGGGCCCGCATCGCGGCGATCGGGGACCGGCCGTGTCCCTCGGGACCCCGGCCTTCCGGGATCGGGGTAAAGAGCCAATAAAATTGGCTCTTTACCGCGTGACCGGCTGTGTCCTATCACAGCCGGTCACTGACATTAATGGCAGCTGAGCGGCGTGCACGCCGCTCGCGCGCGCCCCAGGGGGCGCGCAGCGCGGCGATCGGGGGGCGGGCTTGTCCCTCGGACAATGCCCGACCCCGATCACGGTAAAGAGCCAATAGTATTGGCTCTTTACCACGTGACCGGCTGTGTCCAATCACAGCCGGTCACAA
>BLSH010001686.1:332690-354979 GCA_018402905.1 Glandirana rugosa
ATTCCCATTTGGTGTAGAGGAGATTGAGGTAAATTACCGGTGCACAGGACAATTCGCCTGACCCTGACTTAAAGGAGGGATACGATCTTAGTGGTAATTGGTGAAGGTATGTCCTGTGAATGTGGGGGAAGGAAGGGTCTGGTTAAAAGTCGAAAGTCGTGAGAGTGTGAAATTTACTGTTAATGAGTCAGTACCATGTGACATGGGTTTGTTTTAAAAATAGTAAAAAAAGAGTGTTTATCTCGAAAGAAAACCACCATATATTAGTGACGACCAAAAAAATAAAAAAAGTTATATTCGCTTTTTCATCGCTTTTAAAACTTTTTTTTTGTGAAAAAAAATCAAACATAACTTTTTAAAACGTTTTTTCATTAAAAAGAAGTATTTAAACCCGCTATTATACAGTGTACCATGACTGAGTAATTGTCATTTAAAGTGTGAGAGTGCTGAAAGCTGAAAATTGGTCTGGGAAGGAAGGGGGTGTAAGTGTCCTGTATGGAAGTGGTTAATGGTGATTCTAGCATAGGGAGGAAATTCAGTCCCAGTCCGCTTAACAGGACACGTGGCCATTAAATGGAGTTAGAGGAGATGTGGTTTACCCTTAAACTGCGTAAAGGGTTCTTTATTGTCATAGCTCAAAAGGACGTGGAACTCCCTTTCACATTGGGTGGTGTCTGCGGAGAGTATAAAAAATGTAAAAACTCTTGGATGGGCACCTTAGTGAACACAATATATATGGATATGGGAAATGGTATTAACATAAACACACACCTACACAGGTTGAACTGGATGGACTGGTGTCTAACAAAGTAACAATGGGGTTGGTTTACTAAACCTGGTGCACTCAGAAACTGGTGCAGCTGTACATGATATCCAATCAGCTGCTAACTTCAGCTTGTTCAGTAAGAGCCGCTTCACACTGAGGCGGCACGACTTGCAGGGCAAAGCAAGTCGCCCCGTTTGAGGCTACCTCAGCGCGGCTTGCAAGGAGACTTCTTTACATAGAAGTCAATGCAAGTCGCGCTGAGGTCGCCCCGAAAATAGTGCAGGAACCTTTTTCTAAGTCGGAGCGACCTGAGTCGCTCCTATTAGAACGGTTCCATTGCACTGCATGGGGACGACTTGTCAGACGACTTGAGTCGCCTGACAAGTCGCCTCAGTGTGAACCGGCTCTAAGGCCTCTTTGACACGTGGGGGTTCCGTTCAGCTCCGCCTGTTCGTTTTTCAGGCGGACCTGAACGGATGCCCCATTCTCCTCTAAGGAGCGATGGATGTTAGCAGTGACATGTCTGCTGACAACCGCCGCTCTCCGAATCCTCTCCGTGGTCCGTAAAGTCCGATGGATGGAAATCCTATTTTTCCATCCATCTGGGGATCGGATGACAACGGACAGGCGATCTGCACAGGGAGCGGAGACGGATCTGTCATCCGTTGGCTCAGCGGGGATCAGTGGAACAATCCCTGCTGAGCAGAACAGAGTCCATATACGGACAGCCCCGTGTGAAAGGGGCCTTAAGCTTTGAAAAAAAACCTGGAAGCTGATTGGTTTCTATGCAGAGCTGCACCAGATTTTGCACTCTTCAGTTTTAGTTAATCAACCCCAATGTTACTATGATTCACTGACCAAAACAAATATGGGACAAGTGTCAAAACTCTTAAGGCCCGTACACACGATGCAAATTTCGGCCGGGAATTGTTGTTCGACAGCTGGTCTTCCGAAATTCTTACCGTTAGTATGCTCCGTTCGACAGCCAATTGATATTTTTTGTCAGACAAAAGCTGGTTGTGCAGAGTAGTAAATTTTTGTCGCACAACAACGCCACGTTTTTCGTTCCGCTAGTACAGGTTTTGTACGAAAAAAATCTTACGACCGAGACTACGCATGCTCAGAAAGGAAAAAAAAAGATGCAAGAATATTCAAAACATTAAGTCACTTCTGACGTTGAGTTTTCAGATAGTATGCTTTAGAAAATCATGGACACGCGCTTTTTTTTTTTTTTTACCACTTCGGTAGATTGCCTCCCAGATAATTTTCACCTCAACATTCAAATCTGTTTTAGGCTCTCATCACATCATTCTGGTAAACTTCTTTCACCTTTAATTTTATATCTTTTTGATGCAATGAACATTTTAAAAGAAAGGGTTATACACTGCCCTTCCTACAACATTATCTGTCCTTTTAGGGATACTATATCAATCTTCTTAATTTCTCCTGCTCCCCCCCTCGCCCCCCCCCCCATGTAGCCTTTACCGTTCTTATATTCCTTTTACTCCAGAATTGACCTGTATTCGCTTGACTTTTTAAATTCTAGCCACTTCCCCCAGGTATTTTGATGTTTATCCAAGGTGTCGTTGCCTATGTGCATTGTTTCCTCCATAACCCTTATCCACTCAATCCTTTCCATCCATGCACAATGCATGCCGCCGCTTGTGAGTGCGGCCGGGAGCGTGCACAGGATGTCTGCTGGAGCCGTACTTCGGCAATAGTGCGGATCTGTAGGGGTTAAGAAATGGAAGCAAGTGGTTGGGAATAGTAGATTCAGTCACATTAAGTGTTTCCCGCAACAGCCCTGCTGGTTCCCAGCTGAGGAGGGGGGGGGGGGGCATAAAAGGCCTCCATCAAACCTACCCCAGTGAAGAACCACTCCCAAGACCATGTAGGAGCAGACCCAGAATCATATAAGCGCCATACCACACATATGAGAAAAGATATACCTGTGCTCAGATCCCAATAGCTTGTACAGTCACTGTTTTACATTGCATAGTTTGCTGGGAAGGGTAGAGCAGTGTGCAGAGGGTCCATTTAGTATTTTTAGTGTTAATATGTGGTCACATCCCTTTAGCACCTGGTAATTCAATTACATGAACTTAACAAGCTATTGGGATCTGAGCACAGATATATCTTTTCTCTGTTATATACAGGTCAGTGACTAGATCTGAACCTAGTCGCTTTCCCCATCTTGTGTCTTTATGCCCCAGGTTGGCATGGTGTCCACCATAGCATTTGCAGTGGCAAGACAGTGTAGGACTGGCCAGAAGAGGGATTACTTTGACGGAGTTGGTCAGCTTAACCACATCCAGACCACCCGCTGTCATTATACGGCGGTACATTGCTGTTGAATAATGTTGTTATGGTAGCAGATAGCTACCATAACCCCGGTA
This sequence comes from Glandirana rugosa, assembly GCA_018402905.1. Lineage (NCBI taxonomy): Eukaryota > Metazoa > Chordata > Amphibia > Anura > Ranidae > Glandirana > Glandirana rugosa. The sequence continues at coordinate 335,853 of BLSH010001686.1, forward strand.
TTATTTTAAACAGCAGGCAGCCCGCTTTCAGATAAAAGTGGTCTCTGCGTCAGATTCACTTTTAATCGGGGGCAGGAGGGGTGCCCCCTCTCCCACCACTTTTCCGTCGTCTCCGCCACTTACCAGACCCGCCGTTAGCAGCAGAGATGATCGTGTCCGGTAGTCACAATGCCTGGATGCTGAGTGAGTGGAAGATTCCGCCCCCTTGGCTCCATAGCACTGAAGGGCGGAAGCCACGTCAAACGTCTCTTCTGCCCATAGCTCTTAAAAAGGAGAATTTTTTTTTTTCAAATGACATTTCATTTTTATTTTTTTTTTATTGCATTGAAGTGTAAATATGAGATTTGAGGTCTTTTTGACCCCAGATCTCATATTTAAGAGGTCCTGGAATGCTTTTTTTTATTACAAGGAAAGTTTACATTCCTTGTAATAGTAATAAAATTGATAAAACAAGTGTTTTTTAAAAGGACAGTGTACAAATAAAAAAAATAAAAAGTAAAATAAATAAGAAAAAAAATTAAAAGTACCCCATCCCGCCAAGCTCACACGCAGAAGCGAAGGCATATGAAAACTGTGTTCAAACCACACATGTGCGGTATGGCCACGTTCGTTAGAGTGAGAGCAATAATTTTAGCACTAGACCTCCTCTGTAAAAATCAAAACTGGTAACCTGTAGAAATTTTTAAACGTCGCAGATGGAGATTTTGTTAAGTGTCAAAGTTTGTCGCCATTCCACGAGCAGGGGCAATTTTGAAGCATGACATGACGGGTATCAATTTACTCAATGTAACATTATCTTTCACAACATGGGAAAAAATTGGGCTAACTTTACTGCTATCTTATTTTTTTAACTCAAAAAAGTGATTTTTTTTTAAAAAAAGGCACTTGTAAGACCGCTGCACAAATACGGTGTGACATAAAGTATTACAATGACTGCCATTTTATTCTATAGGGTGTTAGAAAAAAAATATATATATATAATGTTTGGGGGTTCTAAGTAATTTTATAGCAAAAAAAAACCCTGATTTTAACTTGTAAACACCAAATCTCAAAAAGAGTGGAGTTCCAACCATTTAAAAGCCAGCAGCTACAAAAAGTGTAGCTGCTGACTTTTAATAAATGGCTACTCACCTGTCCCACAGTCCAGCGATGCGGCAGCCCACTGCCTCGCTCCTCTCGCCTCCCCTTCGCGGCGCCGGCATAGAAATTGTGGGTGCCCGGCCTTGGCTTCACGCACTGCACATGCGTGAACCGAGCTGCGCGCCGTGAATGGCTGGGCAATCTTCTGGGACCTGTGACATGGGGAGGCAGGGGGGGGAGAGGTGAACTTCCTACTGGTTCTGCGGCACCAGGAGAGGAAGTGGGAGCTGGGACCCCGCCCCCCCCCAAAAAAATGACATGCCAATTGTGCCATGTCAGGGGGTCACCTACACTTAAATTGGAAGTTCCACTTTTGGGTGGAAATCCGTTTTAGGTGGTTACACATGCATTGCAATATATGTGAACTAAATATCCCTGTTTTACATTGCATAGTTTGCTGGGAAGGGTGTAGCAGTGTGCAGATGGTCCATTTATTATTTTTAATACCACACATATAGGCAGCATCAATCAATAATTATGGAATATACTGGCAGCAGATACACAAGAGGGGGTACCCTCTACTGTAGAGTAGCAGGTCAGCATTAGCAATTGGTGAGATTAAAATAGTACATACTTGAACCTTCGAGAATAAAAAAGTAGAGAAAAGGAGGAGGTTGGAGAAACACCTTCTCCGGGCATATACCTACGCTCCCATCGGAGGGAAAAAAAAAGAGTTGTCCATGATCGCTCACACCGAAGATCTCTGATGAAAGGTGAAGCATGACAGAAAAATGGCCTTTCAGAGGCCAGAAAGTAGCTCTAGTCTCGTGGGCTTTGGTGACAGAGGTGTCCCTTTAATGAGGGCTCTGCTAGCTCCAGTAATGCGACACCAAGGCTTGAACCCCCTGGATCAGTAGTATCTTCTAGCAATAATGTCCAGATGCAATTAAAGTGTTCCCTTTTGCCCCTACAGGTAGCCACCCACTCCTTTGCTTCACTTATCTCTTGCACCTTCCGTATCCACTCCTCATGGCTCGGAAAATGGGCTCGCTTCCAATAAACTGGAAGTAAGCATCTAGCTGTATTCAAGAGTTGTGGCAATGCACTTTTCTTATAATGACTAACCGGAATCAGAGGAATGTGAAAGAGGAGGTGCAGCGCAGATGAAAGGAACATCTAAGCCAGGGGTGCCCAACCTTTTGAAGAGCGAGGGGCATTTAGGAGACTTGGTAACCGGTTGGGGGCCACAATGAGTGGAGCGGGTGGATGACAGGTCTGTGTTCGCTCTGCATATGCAGAGCAGACATGGACACAGCCTGCTCTACTCTATGGGCCCTCTGATCTACCCATATGGAAGAGGGCGGACAACCTTCTGTTTTTTTCAGCAGATTGGATTGGAGGTAGGCGGGACACAAGTCCGTTTACATCGGACGCTCCATAGAGGTGAATGGAGGGTCCGTTTGGGTCGGACCGATCGCGTGAAAGGGGCCTAAAGCTGCTTTCATCCTGATGCACTGCGATTTGCCCAACACTGTACCTGTGGTTTTTCTGTGGGTTAGCTGCACTTTGCTATAGACTTCTAGTATATCCTGCAGGTGTAGTGCACCAAACCCGCAGGTAATAACAGAAGTCTATGGCTCCGTGGAGGTAACCCACACCTGCGGATCAGTTTGAAAGCAGCCCAGTAACCACTGCAGAACAGATATGCCCATATATACACTGAGTTTAGTAATAAACTTACTTTTAATAACAGTCTTCTATTCAGGTATCTCCGGCTGTTCTTGTCCCAGGCAGAGTGCATTTGCTATCAGTCCACCTGTGGCAGTAGCAGGCACTATACAGGAAGCATCAGCTTATGTGGCCCTGCTGCACATCTGCTTGCTTCCTCTACCACCAGCTTCATTTACAACACTGATACTCTAGGATGGCGAGTCGGCAACCGGCGATCTGGGCTTGCCAACTTGTCTTCCCAGAGAAGGGCTCCGCAGGCCACATGTGGCCCCCAGGCCACTGGATGGGCACCCCTCATCTAAGCCCAGAACATCCTTTACCTTTCCTTTACCCTCTTCTCAAAAGGGTCTGATTGCAGGGCATTCCCACGACAAGTGTAGCAGTGCACTGTGATGGCCTCGGCCTCTCCAACAAAGATCAGAGATGGATGGGTAGATTTGAGACAGAACAGCAGACACTCAATATCAACGTGACAATAGCTTGTAGTTAGTTTCTTGAGTTCTAGGTTCAATTGAATTAAAATGCATAACCTGATACAGATGAACCAGCTATGCCTCTGAAAACTCCAATCCTAAGTCACAGTCTTTGTTATTGATGCTGGAGAGGTGTACTCTGCCACCGAACTAGCACTGTTCCTGGGTGTCAACCAATCGTCAACCAAGGGTTACCTTTGGTGTTAACAAAAGCTTTGGCTGTGACCAAAGTTGTCCTGGAAGATTCCCTTGAATTTTAAAGAGTCAGTCAACCAAAAACTTATATCTTAAATGTTGGCAGATGCAGTAGAGTACAATCACCTAATGGTTTCCTCAAAATTTTGGGGACTCTGTTGTTATGATATTTGTGCTGGAATTCCTGGCTCTGCCGTGGCTTTTATGAGGGGGGTTGTACACAAAGAGGGAAGCTCCAAACCTCCCAGAAGGGCTGGAAAATAATCATGAATTATAGCAGAGGTTGACTCTGTCCACCGAACTTAAGGTATAGATTATATATTTTTAGGTGGACTGACCATTTAAGATCAGAGGACCTTCTAATGTTAAAGGTCTGCGCAAACAAACATCGCATTGCTCTTTCTTTTTTTACACTCATCATCTTTTTGGCTCTCCTAAAATATAATTTGACATCAGCTTTCCATGTGCCTGTAGAAAACCTCTCCTACATCTATAGGAAGAGGATATAACCTTGAACTTACATTATTTTGGGTTGTTCGCTCAACATTCTATGGATGTATTGAAGATGTGTGTCATATAATGCACAGAAGAATTTTAATCATTGATCTTTTGTGAATTTCTGTGTCCAAGATGACAAAAGGAAACTCACCAGGTGTTCTGAGTTTCAGGGTCACAGCACAGAAAACAAGCCTCAGAATGAAAATAGCACATATATTCCAGCTGACAATTATCATCCATTTTTCCATGTTTTAGAAGATAAATATTTGAGGATTTTTTTCAAAGAATGCTGCTTATTGAATTTCCTCGTTGCCCAAAGCTTATGAGGCTGCATTAATGATATTTGCTTTTTGTATCGTTTTATTACACTTCTCTGGGTATTAAAGGCAAGTTTATCAATAAGCAATGCGGTGACAGCACATGCAACATATTTCATGAAATGCCATTTCTAAGAAAAAGTAATAGCTTTCTCATTGTTGATGTAAACTTCTATACATTTATGTAATATCTTAGGGAAAAAAAATCTGTTTTTCTTTTAACAAGTTTCACAAATATGTTTCAGTTATGTTTCAATTCTGTGGTTTTAATGCGTTTAAATTGTTGTTGATGAAGTAAAAAATGTGATTCTATTTCGCTCTGTTCAGTTCACAGATTGACTTGAAAAGGCTTTGATTGTAGTTTGATTGTAGCTATTTAATTGCACCGAGGACATTCTGTGGGATGGAAATACAATTGCCATTAAAGAAAATGTTGTTTTAGAAAAAATGTCATATTTGAAGTGTTATCTTAACCACTTAATGCGAATCACCGTTTATAAACGGCGGCAGATTTAAGTGTATGTATCGGGGTATAGCCTGCAGCTACAGGCTATACCCCAGTACCCTTTTTTAGAGCAGGCGGCTGGCTATCCGGTGATAATGGTGATCCGGCTTGGGAGCCGCTGGGTCGTTATCCCAGGCAACGGGAGCGGGCATCCCCCCCTTCCGCCACCATCTGCCGCTTGCCTCCCGGAGCTCCGATCCAGCGCGTCCACCGGCTGTGTGGAGTCCCTGTAGAAGCCAGAATTGGCTTCAATTGGGACTCCTTCGTACATTTCTGGAAGCGACGTCACAACGTCAGTTCCAGTTTACTCGGCGGCCAACGGCGCCGGTTTTAAAAAAAAAAACAGTATGCAGAATCGCCATTTTTGCCGATCTGAATACTGTGAAGAGTAAAGGAGGGATGGGGGGTCTTTTAGACCCTCGATCCCTCCATGAAAGAGTACCTGTCACCATATATCACTATCACAAGGGATGTTTTTTTTTTTTTTTAACAGGAGGAATATTTATTCAGGTAAAGCAGTGGGTTACATGTGAATGCCCAGACAGTTAGAGCAAAACACATTGTCTTACATTGCAGTGTTGTAGATGCAGACCCATAGAGATACAACAAGATTTTTTAAAAAAGGAATACAAAGTAATCTATACAGTGAAGCACTGAGCTATAATACTACAAGGCTCACCGAGCCCAGCTTTCTCAGGGGTGAGACAAAAAATACCCAAATCTATTGGAAAGTTATTTGCAGAGGAGAGGGGGTGGGGGGGGGGGAAAGGGCAAAGCGAGGTAGCAGGATATTTAGGGGGGGGGGGGAACCCAAGGCTGAGGTTTCCGGGGACAAGAAGGAGTAAAGGGTGGCCATATAGTACTGCAGGCATTTCACAGCGTATGATGTCTCGCCTCCACCCATGCCAACCAAATCTTTTGAAATTTCTTTCAGACAATTTTGCCCCATATAGGTTAGCTTGGACCTCGGCAGGGTGTCCAGAAGGGATGATTAAATTCCTTGTGATAGCAATAAAAGTGATCTGATTTTTTTTTTTTTAAAGGAACAGTGTTAAAAAAAATAAAAAAATAAAACATTTTTTTTAAAGCGCCACCGTCACTGCGAGCTCAGGCAGCAAAGAAAACGCATACGTATGTCGCGCCCGCATATGAAAACTAACGTTCAAACCACACATGTGAGGTATCGCCACGATTGCCAGAGTGTGAGCAATAATAAAAGACCTCCTCTGTACCTCTAACCTGGTAACCGTTAACATGGTAACCGTTAATCCTTGCCTATGGAGATTTTTAAGTACCAGAATTCGTGGCCATTCCACAAGCGTGCGCAATTTTGAACCCTAACATTTATGGTATCTATTAACTCGGCGTAACATCCTCTTTCACAATATACAAAAAATTGGGCTAACTTTACTGTTGTCTTATTTTTTAACTCAAAAAAGTGCTTGAAAGACCGCTGCGCAAATACCATGTGACAAAAAGTATTGCAACGATGGCCATTTCATTCTCTAGGGTGTTTGAAAAAATATATATATAATGTTTGGGTGTTAAGTCATTTTCTAGCAAAAAAAAAAAATTATTTTAAACTTGTAAACAAGTGTAAAAAAGGGCTCCGGGGCTTAAGTGGTTAACTGTGGTATTTACTGTTCATTACAGAGCTGTGTGCTAAGTTGTGAGATATTGGTCAATAGGCATATATATAGTATAGTCAACGAGGTTGAAAAAAGACTCAAGTCCATCAAGTCCAACCTATGTGTGTTTTTAATGTCAGTATTAAATTGTATACCCCTCAATGTTGTGGTAAATTAGGTGTGCATCTAATAGTTTTTTTAAATTATCTAGACTCCCAGCAGAGATTACTGCTTGTGGAAGAGAATTCCACATCCTCACTGCTCTTACCTTAAAGAACCCTCTACGCTTTTTAAGGTTAAACCACCTTTCTTCTATTTTTAGTGAATGGCTGCGTGTCTTTGTGTGCTCCCTTGCACGGAATCGTTTTGTACCTATTATGGGGTCACCAGTACAGCATTTGTACATTGAAATAATATCCCCTCTCAAGCGTCTCTTCTCCAGAGAGAATAAGTTTGGTGCTTGTAATCTTTCCTCATAACTAAGGTCCTCCAATCCCTTAATAAGCTTTGTGGCCCTTCTCTGTACCCTTTCCAATACCAGGACATCTTTCCTGAGGACTGGTGCCCAGAACTGGATGGAATATTCGAGGTGCGGCCTCACCAGAGACTTGTATAGCGGGAGAATTTTGATTTATCCCTGGAGTTGATCCCTTTCCTGATGCATGCCAACACTTTGTTAGCTTTGCTTGCAGCAGCTTGGCATTGCATGTCACTGCTGAGCCTATTCTCCACCAGGACCCCTAGGTCTTTTTCCATCCTAGATTCCCCCAGACTCTCCCCCTAGTGAGTAGTTTGCTTTCTTGTTCTTGGTACCCAAATGCATTATCTTACATTTTTCAATGTCAAATCTCATTTGCCACTTGTCTGCCCACCCCATTAATTTATTCAGATCTTCTTGCAAGGTTTCCACATCCTGTGGAAAGTTTGTTGCGCTGCTTAGCTTGGTATCATCCGCAAATATTGAGATTGAGCTGTTCACCCCGTCCTCCAAGTCGTTTATGAATAAATTGAATAGGATTGGTCCCAGGACAGAACCTTGGGGGACCCCACTTTCTACACTAGACCATTCTGAGTACTCCCCATTTATCACCACCCTCTGGACTCGCCCTTGTAGCCAATTTTAAATCCAGGTGCTCACCCTTTGATCCATGTTAAGGGACCTTAGTTTGTACAGCAAACGTTTATGGGGAACTGTATCAAATGCTTTCGCAAAATCCAGATACACAACGTCTACAGGCCTTCCCTTATCTAGATGCCAGCTCACCTCCTCATAGAAGGTTAATAGATTGGTTTGGCAAGAACGATCCTTCATGAACCCATGTTGAATACCGCTAATGATAACATTCTCGTTACAATAATCTTTTATGTAATCCCCTATTATTCCCTCCATGAGTTTGCCAATTATTGATTTTAAGCTAACTGGTATGTAGTTCCCAGGAATATATATTGGTCCTTTTTTATATATTGGTACTACGTTGGCTTTCTTCCAATCAGCTGGTATCATACCAGTCAGAAAACTGCTCTTAAAGATTAGGTACAAGGGTCTGGCAATAACTTGGCTAAGTTCCTTAAGGACCCTCGGGTGTAAGCCATCTGGACCCAATGACTTATTAGTGTTCAGTTTTTCAAGCCTATTCCTGATTTTATCCTCAGTCAGCCATGAGGGTGCTTCCTGTGATGTGCCGTGAGGACCAGCATTGTAGTTTTGAATAATTGAGCCCCCTGTTTCCTTCGTGAATACTGAGGAGAAAAATGAGTTTAACACCTTTGCCATTTCTCCATCCTTTGCAATCAGATTACCTTCATCATTCTTTATAATGCCAATATGATCTGACCTCCCTCTCTTACTGTTTATATACTTAAAGTATTTATTGGGATTCTTTTTACTCTCCTCCGCTATGTGTTTTCATGTTCTATCTTAGCTGCTCTGATTGCACCTTTACATTCCTTATTGCATGTTTTATAAATATGAAAATCTTACAGGGACCTCTCAGCCTTGTATTTTTTGAAGGCCTTCTCCTTTGCTTTTATGTGTGCCTTTACGTCGGAGTTAAGCCATCCTGGTCTTTGATTAGCTCTTTTAACCACTTCCGCCCCGGAAGGATTTCACACTTTAGGACCAGAGCCCTTTTTGCGATTCGGCACTGCGTCGCTTTAACTGACAATTGCGCGGTCATGCGATGTTGTACCCAAACGAAATTTGCGTCCTTTTTTTCCCACAAATAGAGCTTTCTTTTGGTGGTATTTGATCACCGCTGCGTCATTTCTGATCGTCGCTATAAACAAAAGAAGAGCGACAATTTTGCAAAAAAACCCAAATTTAAAATCCAAATCCAAAAAAAAAATATAAAAAAAAGTTTTTTCATCAGTTTTGGCCGATTTATATTCTTCCTCATATTTGTGATAAAAAAATCGGCGTTTATTGATTGGTATGCGCAAAAGTGGTTGCGTTTACAGAGGATGAGAATTCATTTCTGGGGTTTTTATTTTTTTTATATTTTTTACTAGTAATGGCGGCGGTCTGCGATTTTTAGCGGTACTGCGATATTTCAGCGGACATGTCGGAACATTTTGACACTTTTTTGGGACCAATGGTGTTTATACAGCGATCAGTGCTATAAAAATGCACTGATTACTGTGTAAATGCCATTGGCAGTGAAGGGGTTAACCTGCAGGGGGCGCTCTAAGGGTTAACAGTGTTCCCTGGGCGTGTTCTTACTGTGGGGGGACTGCCCTAGCTGGGGAAGGGAAGTGATCACACCTTCCATGTAGAGGAAGGCTGTGATCACAGCCCTTTCCCCTCTCACAGAACGGAGGTCCGTGTTTACTTACATGGACCTCCGTTCTTTCACTCCGGGGGAGGGCATCGCGGGTGGCCGGCGGAGATCGACTCCGCCGCACCCGCTCCCTGGCCCTCCCCGGACACAGTGAGCGTGCGCTCTCACTGGGCTCGATCTCGCGGCCGCCGTCATATGACGGCGGTTTGCGTTATCGAGCCACCTTGTTGCCGTCAAATGCCGATCAGCGGTCGGCAAGCGGTTAAATTTATTTCCTGTTGGGATACACTGGCTGATACCTTTGTTTAGTATGTTCTTGAAGCACTCCCATTTTTTCTCTGTGTTCATTGTTCACAGAATTTTATCCCAGCTACCATCTTCCAGCAAGGAGCGTAGTTTATGGAAGTTGGCTCTCTTAACCGCTTGCCGACGGCTGATCGGCAAATGACGGCGACAAAGTGGCTCTGTAACGCGAATCGCCGTCATACGACGGTGGCCGCGATACAGAGCCACTGTGAGCGCGCGCCGCCGGAGGCGCGCGCGCTCACTGTGTTCGGGGGGGGGCCAGGGAGCGGGTGCGGCAGCTTCGATTGCCGCCGGCCACCCGCGATGCCCCCCCCCGGAGTGAAGGAGCGGAGGTCCGTGTAAGTAAACACGGACCTCCGCTCTGTGTGAGGGGGAAGGGCTGTGATCACAGCCTTCCTGTACGTGAAGGCTGTGACCACTTCCCTTCCCCAGCTAGGCAAGCCCCCATACAGTTAGTAACACGCCCAGGGAACATAGTTAACCCTTAGCGCGCCCCCTGCAGGTTAACCCCTTCACTGCCAATGGCATTTACACAGTAATCAGTGCATTTTTATAGCACTGATCGCTGTATAAATGCCAATGGTCCCAAAAAAGTGTCAAAACGTTCCGACATGTCCGCCCCAATATCGCAGTACCGCTAAAAATCGCAGATCGCCGCCATTACTAGTAAAAAATAAAAAAAAAATAAAAACCCCAAAAATGAATTCTCATCATCCGTAAACGCGACCACTTTTGCGCAAACCAATCAATAAACGCTGATTGCGATTTTTTTATCGCAAATATGAGGAAGAATATAAATCGGCCAAAAACGGTGAAAAAAAATGTTTTTTTATATTTTTTTTTTGGATTTGTATTTTAGCAAAAAGTAAGAAATTTGGGTTTTTTTTGCAAAATTGTCGCTCTTCTTTTGTTTATAGCGGCGATCAGAAATGACGCAGAGGTGATCAAATACCACCAAAAGAAAGCTTTATTTGTGGGAAAAAAGGACGCAAATTTTGTTTGGGTACAACGTCGCACGACCGCGCAATTTTCAGTTAAAGCGACGCAGTGCCGAATCGCAAAAAGGGCTCCGGTCCTAAAGCTGGAAATCCTTCCGGGGCTGAAGTGGTTAAAATTCAGCGTCTTTGTATTCCCCTTATGTTTCTTATTTGTGTAATTTATACTGAAACTAATTGTCCTGTGATCGCTATTTCCTAGATTGCCCCTTACTTCCACGTCTGTGATCAGGTCTGTGTTGTTAGTGATCAGAAGGTCTAATAATGCTTTTTCTCTTGTTGGTGCATTTACTATTTGACCCACGAAATTGTCTTGCAGGACATTTAGGAAATGGCGAGACTTAGCTGAATGTGCAGTACCTTCCTCCCAGTCAATATCTGGATAATTAAAATCCCCTATTATAATGACACGTCCCATCCTAGCCCCTATTCCAAATTGCGATAGGAGGTCCGCCTCCCCCTCCTCCTTCTGATTAGGGGGCCTATAGCATATTCCCAGTATTACTTTCCCCCTGGTATCCTCCCTTTGTAGCTCTACCCATAAGGCTTCAACTTCCTCCCCAGATCTACTAGTAATGTCATCTCTCACATTTATTTTTACGTAATTTTTTATATACAGGCATACCCCTCCCCCTTTTTTGCCCACCCTGTCCCTGCGATATAGGGAATACCACTGGATGGTTGCCAGCCAATCATGAGAGCTGTTGAACCAAGTCTCCGAAATTCCCACAAAGTCTAATTCCTCCTCATACAGTATCAACTCTAGTTCTCCCATCTTGACTCCTGGCATTAGTGAACAAGCCACATAGTTTTGTCTGGACACCTACTGTTTCCTTGCTGGGTAATCCTCTTTTGCATATAGTATTTGATACACTACTCGCCTCGGATTTAAATTCTTTATTCGGCCTATCACTCCTACCACCAATACTACCCCCTGAACTCTGTTTCCAATTTCAAAGTCTGGACCCTTCCCCCCGTTGCCTAGTTTAAAAGCCCCTCTAACTTTTCGGCCATCCTCATTCCCAGCCGGTCTGCACCTTCCCCATTTTGGTGCAGCCCACTCTTTCTATAGAGCTCATAACCGATTGAGAAATTGGCCCAGTTCTCCAGGAACCCAAAACCCTCCTTTCTACACCAGCTCCTCAGCCACTTGTTGACTTCCCTAATCTCCCGCTGCCTCTCTGGTGTGGCTCGAGGTACTGGTAGTATTTCTGAGAATACTACCTTGGAGGTCCTAAGCCTCAATTTTGCTCCTAGGTCCCTGAAATCTATTTTTAGGACACTCCACCTACCTCTAACTTTGTTATTGGTGCCAACATGCACCATGACAGCCGGGTCTTCCCTAGCCCCTCCCAGCAATCTGTCCACCCGGTCCATGATATAATCTTGTCTTTTTTTGATGTTTCAACTGAATAAGCACACATCCATGGACCAAGCCTGCTGAGAATCGTTCATAAATTCAGGATTTTAATCAGATTGGACACATCTAAATTATCAACATGCACAGGTAAATCAAATGTCTGCAATTTTTAGAAAATCTCAAAAATCACAGAATCTGTTAGATTTTTAGATTTGAACATCAGTTTGACAAACAGAATGATAGATAGATAGATAGATAGATAGATAGATAGATAGATAGATAGATAGATAGATAGATAGATAGATAGATAGATAGAGGGGTTAGCTCAATGGGGATCACCTTCCTTGGGAAAAAGGTAGTTCAAACGGCAGGTTTTCTTAAAATCTCACTTGTAGCTAGGTTTATTTAAAAGGTTGTAGGTAAATCAAATAAACAAAACAGAAAATAAATCCTCACCATCCAGGCACTGACTAAACAGTTTCAATTTCCTAATTCAGAGGTGAAGGGCTTCTCCCAGTCACCCACAAAACAAAGATAATGCAAACCTTTTTTCAGTTACAAAGCAAAGTTCATTTCACCAGCTTTCTCAGGCTTGATGGCTCCTGAGTCCCAGGTCAGAGCCATTATCTGATCCAGGTCTGCTTCCTTTATACCACCTGTTGATGGACACAAGTGGACCGCAAAATCTGGTCCAGAACCCACTCTGTCCTTCCAAGGTTTCAAGAGATTAACGTGATATATTTGCTTGGGTTTCCTTTTCCCTGGCTGGTACTCTTTCCATAATTTCAAAGGGACCTTGCCACTTTGCTATGAATTTACTCTCAATGGTGGGGACTAGTACCAGCTCTCTATCCCCAGGGTTGAAGGTCAGGGTCTTGGCACCCCGATTATAAACCCCTCTATTGGCCTCCTGGGCTTGCTCTATATGTTCCCGTACAAGCGGCATGACAGCAGCGATTCTGTCTTGCATCAGTGAGATATGCTCAATGACGCTTCTATAAGGCCTGGTCGCTCCCTCCCACGTTTCTTTTGCAACATCTAGCAATCCCCTGGATTGTCTCCCATACAGTAGTTCAAAAGGGGAGTAACCTGTAGATGCCTGAGGTACGTATGGCAAACATGAGGTATGGCAGCAAAAAAAAAAAAAAATCACAATTTCTCCCATCTTTGTCCACCACCTTTTTTAACATGCTTTTGAGCATTTTGGTAAATCTCTCCGCAAGACCATCAGTTTGCGGGTGGTAGACAGAGGTATGGAGATGGGAGATTTTGAACTTACACAATTATTTAGTGACTCGGGACATAAATGGGGTGGCTTCATCCCTCAATACATCTTTTGGAATACCCGCATGACTAAATAACTGGACAAGCTCTTTTGAAATAGTTTTAGCTGCGGTATTACGCAAGGGAATGGCTTCAGGATATCGTTTGGCATAGTCCAGTATTACCAGTATGTACTGATGGCGCCAGGCAGACTTTACTACTGGTCCCACCAGATCCATGCCAGTTCTTTCAAAAGGCACTTCAATGATTGGTAATGGTACCAGCAGACTGCGAAAATGGGACGATGGCGTAGAATACTGGCACTCTGGGCATGACTCACAATATTCTTTGACATCTGCATATAACCCGGGCCAAAAGAATCTCTGGATTATTCTCTTCTTGGTCTTCGCTATACCCATATGTCCCCCCCATTATATGACCATGGGCTAAATCTAATAACATCCAGCGATAGGGTTTGGGAATCACTAGCTGCTCTACTTCCTCCTTCCCTTGCTTTACCACCTGATACAGCAAGTTATTTTTAAGAGCTATGTAGGGAAAAGACACCCCTATATTAGGCTCAACAGGTTCCCCATCTACCCCCATCTACCATTTTAATGTTTTCTCTGGCTCTATTTAGTGTGGCGTCTTTTAGTTGTTCCGTACAAAAATCATCTCTAACCTCTAACCCGACCTCTAAGTCAGGCACCACATTCTGTCCACTCTCACTATTAGAGTCAGAGATACAGTCAGGTCCATAAATATTGGGACATAGACACAATTCTAATCTTTTTGGCTCTATACACCACCACAATGGATTTGAATTTGAATGAATTGAACAAGATGTGCTTTAACTGCAGACTTTCAGCTTTCAGCTCTATTTTCCGTGCTTTGCATATATATCAGTATTACTATATTACTACCGCAAGTAATTAAGACTGCTGCCTCCTCAGAAACCCCCACTAGGTGAGGTATGAATTATTATGGCCAGATGAGGAAATTGTCACTGTCTATATGTTCTATGGTGGATAACAATGTATGTACTAAACTGAGTGATTCAGGTAATTGACACCATAGATACCATTTCATAAAAGTGGTAAGTGCTCAGTGGTGCAAAACAATTATATATATATATATATATATATATTACAAAGTGCAAGAAATTAATTTGTGGAAAAAAGTCCTTATAACCAAAGAAATTTGTATAAAATATGAAAAAATAAAAATATCAAATATATAAAAAATGTTCCTTTTTGCACAGTTCAGTTTATATATAAAAGTCTTTATAAAGCTGTAGCAGTGACGTGACAGAATCCAAAGTGCATCAAGGGCAGTCTCACCTTTCCCATACCTTCTAGGAGGATGTTCCTTCCCCTGGGAGTCTGCCCAACTTTCTTATAAATACTGAGAGCTCTTCTCAGTAGGGCGGCTGGCTGTTCTTGGACTCCTGTCCTCAAGAGAGCTCCCTGGACTCCTTAGTTTGCTGCACATGTAAAAAAAAGAATTTTTCTTAAAATAAAAAAAAAAAAAGGAAGGAAGAAGGGGGTAAGAATTAAAGGGGTATAGGAAGGGGAATGGGTCAAGAAGTTAACCTTTCTCTTATCCTCACCTTTTTTCCTTAGCTGCTTCCTCCTAACGTTACTGCATAATGAGTTACATGCCATCTGATCAAGACCATACGTGCAGGTGAGTTTAAAAAAAAAAGAAAAAGAGTGCGCTTATGCTGGTACGTTTATGTATTACAGCCCTGTACGCCAAAAGACGTCCAATAAGACTTCAAGGTGGTATAAATACTCGAGTCCTAGTCCGGATAGAGCTTCCAGGTCTAAGCATTCAAGCAGGAGAAAGTCATCCTCCAAGAGGAAACACTCTTCACATTCCCCACGCCATAGATCTGCAAGATGCTGGGGCTGCAGCTCCACCCCTCTTCCAGAGAAATTGCTATGCAAAAGCTGCTTCAGAGATTACGCAGCAGATAGAGAGTCTGGGGGGCAGCAAGAATCAGACCTGCTTGAAAAGGTCGTCAAGGACTCACTAGCAGAATTAGGGGCAGCAATCCCACAGCATCCTGTGGAACCCACACAGGTGGAGAGTGGAGTCGACTGTTCCAGGGCCGTCAACAAGCAGATCCTCACAAGCTGGCACAGCCATGCTCACCAGGCATACAGAGGCAGATGACCACTCACAGGAGTCCTCAGATGACCATGAAGCATCAGGGTTTAGTTTTACCATGGTACAATCCTTTGTGCAAGCCGTGAAACAGGCTATCGGCTGGGAAACGGCTGACACTACACCCAAAAGGGCAAAGAGTTACTTCCCTTTCTTGAAACAACAAATTGCCTTTTTTTCCCCTGATGGAGGAGATCAGGGAGGTTATTGAGGAGGAGTGGAGCAAGACAGAAAAAAGATTCCAGACAAACCGTTTATCAAAGCTATATCCCCTGGCAGATTCGGATGCAGCCCTATTAGAGGGGCCTCCGGCAGTGGACGCCGCAGTTGTACGCCTGGTGAAAAACGTCACACTATCAATGGATAACTCTGCTTCATTTAAGGATCCTTTGGACAGAAGGATAGACCTAGACCTAAAAAAAGCCTACCAGATGGCGGGGAACGCATGTAAGCCGGCGATAGCTCTAACATCTGTGTCCAATGCTGTTCATGTTTGGACAGATAATATAGAAACGGCGCTCCATCAGAATGTTCCACAGGAGGATATAATAAAGGCCTTGGATGAACTGAAGCTATTGACAGACTTCTTTGGAGAAGCAGCAATCAATTCTATTAGATGCTCTGCAAAATCAATGCTCCATAGTGTAATGGCAAAAGGTGCACTGTAACTGTCTGCTTGTTACTTTAAACCCTTGTTCAGCACTGACTGCCACAGGTCGAACCTTTATGCCTTCCTTTGTTTCCCTGAGAAATGTTTTAATTGTCAGACCCCTCCTCCTTCCTCTAGTTTTGGAAAAAGGGGCTCTCTGTGATTCAGGTGATTGTTATTGAAGTTTTCTAAAGTTCAAGGTTGCACCCCCTTGGCAAGCGGAGCGAGGTATGCAGCAAAGGTGCATTGTCTATAAAAGTATATATGCTTTTGGGGCCATAAATTAAGTCCATGCTGTTAGTTGGAAGATAGGCTGTAGACAATCCAAATCCTTGACCATATAGTCATGTTTCTTTAGATGTTTAATGTAATTTAGATATGTGTGTGGATAACTGAACTCCACATTTGTAATTTTGTTGTAAACCCCCTTTTTTTGGTGAGCTTTGTAAACAAATGTATTGTATGTCATTTTACAGTTTTCACAGGGCTTAAGGAGTTAAAAGGATTAACTTCTGTGGTGTTCAACCCTACTGCACACCTTTGAGGAAAGGAATAAAAGTACTGCACCCATCAGAAGCTCTCCTCTTGTTATTTACTCGAAGCTAAAGGGGCCGCTACATGCACTTTGGCTAAAACCATGGGTAGCAGATGTCTCGTCCAAACAAAACTGGTGTAAGATACCATTTGACGGTAAGGCCCTCTTTGGAGAGAGATTGGAAAAGGGCATCTCCCGTGTCACCGGCGGAAAGTCGGGTATGCTACT
This sequence comes from Glandirana rugosa, assembly GCA_018402905.1. NCBI lineage: Eukaryota > Metazoa > Chordata > Amphibia > Anura > Ranidae > Glandirana > Glandirana rugosa. The sequence goes on from BLSH010001686.1 coordinate 352,562, forward strand.
GCAAGACAGGAGAATGAGGCGCAATAGAACATTCACATCAAAGAACAGAGACTTCAGGCAAACCAGACAAGGAAAGGCTTCAAGGCAAAATTGTGGGGGCACTCAAGCCACCTTCCTAAAATCACGCAGACAGGGAGCAGCATCCGCTCCTCAGGAATCTATGAAATCCTTTTGACACCAAATTTGCCCAGGGGATGCCAGTAGGTGCCAGACTGAAATACTTTTCCGAAGTTTGGCTCAAGAGGTGCCGGGATCCCTGGGTTGTCTCAACGGTCCAATTCAGGCACTTCTGGACGTTCTCAAACCGTCCGCCAAAACACTTATTTGCCCCCTCAAGGATTCAGAGATCTCCAAAGGCAGAAGCTCTCCACAGATTCCTCCACTCACTGCAAGAAAAAAGGGCGGTTGTTCCAGTACCTCCATATCAGAAATTTTTGTGCTTTTACTCCCCCCTCTTCCTCATTGCCAAGAAGGGCGGACATTGGAGACCTGTAATAGACCTCAAGAGTCTGAACATCATATAAACCAGGAAAGATTCAACATGGAGTCTTTACAATCCATGATTCAGGCAATCGGTCCAGGGGACTGGATGATATCAGTGGATTTGCAGGATGCTTATCTCCATATGCCAATACTGCCAGCTTTCCAGAGATACCTCAGATTTGTGGTAGGGAAAACCCATCTGCAATTCCAGAGCCTGCCTTTTGGCCTGTGTTCCTCGCCTAGAGTATTCACAAAGGTGCTAATTGCCATCCTGGCCCCGCTCAGAGAGTTAGGTCTCAGAGTGTACCATTACCTGGACGACATTCTCCTGCTAGCAGAAGATCTGGTACAATTGCTAAGGCACAGAGAGATCCTTCTGTTGACTCTGACAGACTTTGGTTGGCTGATAAAAGGAGCGAAGAGCCATCTGACGCCGACGCAGGAGATTGTCTATCTAGGTGCTCACTTCAATACCATCAAAGGGTCTGTTTCCTTGCCTCTTCAGAAAGTTGCTCTTATCATGCAGATGAGGAGAGTGAGATCACAATCTCATCTGATAGCCTCAAGTTGCCTGAGTATCTTAGGAACAATGTCATCCTGCATCCCCATGGTCTCTTGAGCCCACTGGTAGTTGAGACATTTCCAATGGGATTTCCTGAAACAATGGAAGAGGTCATATCTGTCACAACACATATACCAGACAACCCGGATGCACAGAGGCCTCCTCTGTTGGACAAAGAAAGAAATACTGACAAAATCCCGGCCCTTAGGCCATACCTCTTGGACCACACTTACCACCAACGCCAGAGCTGTAGGCTGAAGAGCCCACTGCAATCACATGGCAGAACAGGGCAGATGGTCAACCACTTCCGGACTGCATCGCCGTCTTTTACTGCTGCAATGTGGCAGCATAACGCAAATCGCTGTCTATAAACCGCGTATGCGCAGCTAGGGGGGGAACGCGCGCCGGCGGTGGCGCACTCTCGTGCCCGCCACGAGCTCCAGGAGTGTGGCCGCAAGTCGGGTGGACTTGATGTCCGTCAGCGACCCGCGATCGCTTACAATAGAATAACAGCGGGGAACTGCCAATGTAAACACGGCGGTTCCCCGCTCTGACAGGGGACATAACACTGATCTACTGATCCCGGTCACTGGGATCAGTTAGATCTGTTATGCCCCTGGCAGCCCAGCCCCCAAACAGTTAGAACACACCCAGGGAACACAGTTAACCCCTTGACTGCCCCCTGCAGGGTAAACCCTTCCCTGCCTGTAATATTTATACAGTAATCAGTGGCTATTTAAATTTCTGATCGCTGTATAATCGCTGTCAATGGTCCCAAAAAAGGTGTCAAAAATGTCCGATATGACTCCCGCAATACCACAGTCCAGATAAAAATCGCAGATCGCCGCCATTACCAGTAAAAGAAAAAAAATAGTAAAAACACCATAAATTAATTCTCATAGTTTGCAAATGCAGTAACTTTTGCGCAAACCAATCAATAAACGCTGATTGCAATTTTTTTTACCACAAATGTGGAGAAGAATATATATCGGCCAAAACTGATGAATACGTTTGTTTTTTTATATTTTTTATTGGATATTTTAGCAAAAAGGAAGAAATGTTTTTTTTTTAAAAAAATTTCTGTCTTTTTTTGTTTATAACTAGAGTTGAGCGAACACTTGGACGTTCGGGTTCTGCGGGTTCGAACGAACTTTGGGAAAAAGTCCGGGTTCAGCACTGAACGTTGCCCAAACGTTATCCCGGACCACGAACCCCATTGAAGTCAATGGGGACCCGAACTTTTAGGCACAAAAATGGCTGTAACAAAGTCCTGGCAAGTGTTAGAGGGCTGCAAAAGGAAGTAAAATGGGGGTAAGAGTAGGGCAAGTGCCCTACAAAAAAATGGGGATAGGGAAAATAAATTAAAATCAAAT
>BLSH010001687.1:34212-55318 GCA_018402905.1 Glandirana rugosa
CAATTCTCACTAGATGACAACTCGTCCCCAGATAACAACGACTAAGGTTCTCCCAGTTAATTTCACAATGATCTGGGTCCTGGGACGTAAGTGTTATAGACGAGAGGGTGTCATGTGTCTTGTACCTTTACGTTAATAACATCATTTATATTTGACGATTTATGGAAAAGAGTAGTCGTCATATATCGTCAGAGTACTGAAGATAGTCACAGACCCATTTTGAACATTCTCCTCAAAATTGGTGAACTGTTGACCCGTGCATTTGGGGGAAGGATTGGTCTGGTTAAAAGTCGAAAGTCGCGAGAGTGTGAAACTTACTGTTAATGAAAAAAAGGACGCAAATTTCATATGGGTACAGTGTAGTATGACTGAGTAATTGTCATTCAAAGTGTGAGAGCGCTGAAAGCTGAAAATTGGTCTGGTTAGGAAGGGGGTTTACGTGCCCAGTTGTCAAGTGGTTAAAACTCCTCTTACAAGTTTTACCCAGACACTGATAGAAGTCATGAGACTGCTATATACTGCTGATGAGAAAAGGTATTTAGCAGTTTATATTTACTACAATAATTGCATTTCCATGTTCTGTGTACTGTGGGAGAGCAGATATTGTGAATGCAGGGTCCTGGGTCTAGTAACACTTTAATTGACCCTCTTGGAATCAGCAACAATAGACCCCTGCTCAACAGTAGATCACTCTTAACAACAATTGACCACCAGTAACATAAGACTTCCCAGCAACAATAGACCCCTCCCTCAACAATAGATCTTCCAGCAGCCAACAACCATAGACCCCTCCCACAACAGTAGATCCCTCCCAGCAACAATTGACCCACTAACAACATAATACCCATAGGTGTGCGCAGCCTATTGCATTAGGGTGTGCACCCCAAAGCTCAAACACACATGAATACCACCTGCTGTCACAGGGAGGAGCCTTTATTAGTGGGAGACATTTGATTAGGAGCATAAAATACAGGTGTAACATGTTCCTAAAGTTGAACCTAGCCTTTAATATAATGGGGGCATTTACACTGGCACCGCCAACCACCCACCTGGTGCTGCCCCTGGATAATGCTATCGCATATGGGGTGATTAGAGTGTGCCCAGGCACACCCTTTGCACACACATATGATAATACCCCCCAGAAACTATAGATCCCTCAGCAGCTGGCATCACTGGACCCTTCAGCACACCCTTGCATAAGAGGTGGAACTACCCTTGCCATTACATACATTCAGTCAGGAGGTGACGGAACTGCGTTCCCCCCATGTTCCTGCTGAAAAAAAGCCCTGCTGCTAGCAATAATCATTGTGTTTTCCCGACAGGGACGGTTCCCCGTGCTCCCTTGCCGAGAGGGGGGAGTCAAACGATTTTCTTTCCTGTGGTTGCAGGAAAGAAAATTGCATCATCTATGGATAGTTTTATGCTGCTCTGGGCATATTTGTCCTCTCTACTAGTCCTGGTGACCACTGTCACCGGGATTCGAAGCAAGGGCAAATCCAACATTTTGACCTTTTACTGGAACAGGAGTAGAAGAAAAATCTTCCAACTGTCTTAAAGGCCAGTTCACACCATAGAAACACAGTCCAGATGCATTCCGGATGCTTTTCTGCATATGCGTGTAGCCATGTGCTCCCTGATAGTTGTGGTCCACCTGCCTGCTGCCCTCAATCACACAAATTCCACACACCCGGAGTCATTGAACAGGCCAGTACTTTGTTTAGTTGTTTTATTTAGGGGTTTGAACTTGGATAGGGATTAGGGCTGACTGTGGGATGCCCAGTAATTGAACATAGGACCTTACTAAATACACCTCCGGTATATACATTTCTTCTCCTTCAACACACTACTTGCTGACCGTTACACTGGTTTTCCTGGTCCTAAAGGAAATTTATCAGACCTCCATGACACTTCCTCTTCACCACAGCTAGCACATGGTGAGGCCTGCTGCAGCCACGGGCAAGGCCTCAAAACCACCCTTTGTGGGTAAGAATCGCAGGTTTCCTTCTCTGAAACAGTGGACCCTCTGTTGTGTAGCTAAGTACGTTGGTGCTAGCTGGGCCTTGGATGAACTACTTCTTCCATCCCATCCTTCTTCCAGACCCATCCGGCCTGTCCTGCGGTCTAATGGCTTGCTTCCCCTTGGCTGGCTCCTACCGACTTCTACAGACTGCTTGCTCTCCTCCCAGACTGTCTTAGCCTCCTCATCCAACTCCCAGGGGCTGCCACTCACCGACTTTATGGTGGATTCTTTAAAGAGTCTCCTTCCATGTAGACCTCAGCTGCTCTCCTGCTTCTCCTGTGCCACTCCAGAAGCCGACTTCCGCTCCTGGTTGCACCCAAGCCCCAGGTTCACCCCCCAGACTGGGGGCTCCCCTCCCAGACGAGGCCTGCTCCGCAGCTCCAGCTACATCCTCATCTCTTCCACCTGAACTCTCCCGACGCCTGCTCTATTTAAGGAGGCCTGCCCCCTACCAATCCAGAAGGTGGATTGGTCAGGGCTCCTTGTCATACATCAGGAAATTACACCTTCTCATCCATCCCCCTTCTAGAGCTTTCCCAGCTCAAGGGGAGGAAATCTCCAAAAAGTGTCCCTTCCCTCCATCTCCAGCCCCTCCCCTGAGCCACTCCCAGCCCAGATCAAAATATTCAGGCCTGCACTTACAGTCAGGCCTGACTCGATGTTTCCTCTCCTATCAAAAATTGACAAAATTAAAAGCACCTACACTATGGGGGCACTACACGCGCGTTTGCCGTGTCCCAGTGCATTTTTGATTTTTTTCAGTGCATGTTTTCCCCTCCTTTTCCTTAAATAAGGAAATTTGTGTTCCAGTACGTTTTTGGTGCAGTTAGGCGGTGTCACGGTGCATTTTTTATGCGTTTTTTCCACGTGTCCTTTTAGCTACGACAGCTCCCCTTTACCTCTGGCCTTGGCTTACCTGGTGTGCTGGTGACATTTCTCCCTTTCGACAGCCGGTGGTTGCTTCAGCACCCACTTATACATGCAGCCGTCTCTACAGGAACGTATTTGTTGGGAATAGTGCATTGGAATGTTTGTATTTGGGTCATTACAATAATAATTCCTTGTGCAATTGCCTTTGGATGTGAGTAGCCTGTTTTTATTTGAGGGGGGATCGAATAGATAGATAGATAGAAATTACTCATTGTGTTCATACATAACTAAAGCATATTAAACTGTGTTTAGTATGCTTCAGTTTGTGAATGAACCAGAAGGGTCTTTACAGAGTACCTCCTATTCGTTCATTTACAGCAGTGGTTCTCAACCCTGTCCTCAAGTACCCCCAACAGGCCATGTTTTCAGGTTTTCCTTTATCTTGCACAGGTGCTTTAAATCAGAGTCAATGGCTTGGTATTTTGGACAGCTATTTTATCTAAGAGAAATTCCCAAATCATGGCCTTGTTGGGGGTACTTGAGGACAGGGTTGAGAACCACTGATCTACGGTACATCTGAGGTACATCCTCAATTCCTTTCACTGTCTCAAAAGTGAGACATCAGGGTTCTATATGGGCCTCTGACATCTCACTAAAGCTCCCCCCATTATCGTTGCAAAAAAACTAATTGTAAAAAATGTTTTAAAACATTGTCAAAAAGAATGTAAAAAAAAAATGAAGGGCTCATTTACATGGGCTGTCGGGCTTGTACAGTGTAAATGAGTGATTTGTTTGTGCGGCTGGAGCCACCTATTATTCTACGGAGATGCCCCGGCTCTACCAATACAGCTGCGGGTCCTAATTTGACAGGTGTGCACGTGAGTGGCTCTGAATGCACACTTTGCTTGGGGCCACACACCTGTGTTTGTACAGCTGCTGCGTTCCCATAGCGTAACATAGGCTGCCTGCACACAGCTCCACTCACAGTAAAAAAAACACGCTGATTCACACTCTATAGGCCACAGCGCCCAAGTGAATGAGCCCCAAGGCCTCATTCACATACAAAACTTTATTTATTAACTTAATATAATTATATCTTACATTTTGGCAGTAATTTTGTAAAATTATGTTGTGTTTGATTTTATTGTATTTTTAGTGGAAATATTGTTTTGATATTTTCAGGGGGGCACCTGTCAGGTAGGCTGTATTCGGCCCCATGATTTCTAAGAGCAGACCTGGGTGGCAGAATCCAATGTTAAGCAGGCGTGATCGTTCCTTTAATAATGATACATTTTTGACAAATTTGACATTGTAAACGAGGTTAATGAGGTAATCAACTTTGTGGCTAGCATGTGTAAACAGAAACCTTGTGCCATTTTGCAGTATTGTTCCCAAGCAAAAAGTGTTTTTTTGTTGTGGCAGCTTTCCGATCATGTGACCGCTGTGACTGACAATCACAATGATCACATGATCGGAATATAAATATTCAACCAAGTGCTGGTTTGCATAGGCACCATAACAAGTGAGTGTAATAGCTGTATATGTTCTTAATTAAAATTGGATGGTTTTGTGGTGGTTGGATAAAGGTCTCTATAGAACTGGACATTACTTCACCCCAACTGGACCCTTCACCTTGGCCCACTGTATATCTAAGCTTGATCTACCGTGGTCTGAATATTTTCAATTTTATCAAATCTCTAGCTTTTTTAAATACTTATGCCTGGTGGGCCAAGCTGCCCCTCTCTTATCCCCTTTGAAAAATGGTGTAATAAGGATGAAGGACAGAAAGGAGGAATCTCAATGATTTATGGTCTGTTGCTGGCCTCCCCAGATAAATTATGCTATATGACAGACTGGGATATGGATTTGTCCTCCGATACTACTTTGGAAACATGGCATACTCGCTTCCGTGCTGTTTTCTGCTGTATTGTGAATGTCTCCCTCGTTGAGACGAAGGTTATTACACAATGGTACCTTGTATCAGCTCATCTGGCTAGGATGTACAGTAGCTCCTCTCCGTGGTGCTTTCCAGATGCTCCACTAAGGGAAGGACCTGCCAGCTTCAGGTAGAAAGAGCCTGGATCTAAAGCCTAGGCTGAGGAAGATCCTGCCTGGGCCCTGGAGGGTGAGTTCACAACATAAATAGGGACAATTATCAATTGTTGCAAGTAATGCCAAACAGGAGCAGAGAGGCAGACCGTGTGATAGATATATTACTTGCTTGGTTGTACTTCTCCTGTGGATCACAGCAGTGCAGAGTGTTTTGTACTCCTGTAACCCCCTGTGACCGTGTTCAGCTGACAGCAGGATGGCCGCCTCAGATGACGTCCCTATGACGAAACGAGTAAGGCGGAGCCATCTACGTCCTTACGTACTTCCGGTTTATGCCCGTGGAACGCAAGCATTTTGTTCCAAGTCTGACTTCTCATACAGGCAATGTAAGTGGATGTGTGTGTACGGTCATTATACCAAACGCTCTTACACCATGGGAGTTCTTCTTGTCATCCTTTCCGCATGAGAGAACGAGGGAACATCCATAGGAGGAGCGTAACAATTGTGATGCTTGGGGGTAAGTGGTTTGGCAAACAATCCTCCATGTTCATTGAGAACCTGCGGTAAGTATCCCTATGAAATGGGACTGTGACAAGATTGCCACCGTGTGGTTTCTATCTGACATTACAGCTGGGAATTAACTTATTCTATCCATGGATACTGCCTTTTGGACTATTAATTGACTGGACATATACCTTGGTTGGCACGCTAGTATTTTGTGGGTAACACATTATATGGGACCCTTCATTTGTTTTTCATGACTTTAAAGCTCCTTATTTGTTTATAGCACTTTATTCTGCAGTTTGCACATATGTGTCTTTTGTGTATTGCACTATAGTGGTTATAGCATATACAGTGGGGCAAAAAAGTATTTAGTCAGCCACCAATTGTGCAACTTCTCCCACTTAAAATGATGAGAGAGGCCTGTAATTTTCATCATAGGTACACTTCAACTATGAGAGACAGAATGAGAAAAAAAATCCAGAAAATCACTTTGTCTGATTTTTAAAGAATGTATTTGCAAATTATGGTGGAAAATAAGTATTTGGTCAATAACAAAAGTTCATCTCAATACTTTGTTATATACCCTTTGTTGGCAATGACAGAGGTCAAACGTTTTCTGTAAGCCTCCACAAGGTTTTTACACACTGTTGCTGGTAGTTTGGCCCATTCCTCCATGCAGATCTCCTCTAGAGCAGTGATGTTTTGGGGCTGTCAGTGGGCAACACGGATTTTCAACACCCTCCAAAGATTTTCTATGGGGCTGAGATCTGGAGACTGGCTAGGCCACTCCAGGACCTTGAAATGCTTCTTACGAAGCCACTCCTTTGTTGCCCGGGCGGTGTGTTTGGGATCATTGTCATGCTGAAAGACCCAGCCACATTTCATCTTCAATGCCCTTGCTGATGGAAGGAGGTTTATACTCAAAATCTCACCATACATGGCCCCATTCATTCTTTCCTTTACACAAATCAGTCGTCCTGGTCCCTTTGCAGAAAAACAGCTCCAAAGCATGATGTTTCCATCCCCATGCTTCACAGTAGGTATGGTGTTCTTTGGTTGCAACTCAGCATTCTTTCTCCTCCAAACATGACAAGTTGAGTTTTTACCAAAAAGTTCTATTTTGGTTTCATCTGACCATATGACATTCTCCCAATCCTCTTCTGGATCATCCAAATGCTCTCTAGCAAACTTCAGACGGCCCGGACATGTACTGGCTTAAGCAGGGGGACACGTCTGGCACTGCAGGATTTGAGTCCCTGGCGGCATAGTGTGTTACTGATGGTAGCCTTTGTTACTTTGGTCCCAGCTCTCTGCAGGTCATTCACTAGGTCCCCCCGTGTGGTTCTGAGATTTTTGTTCACCGTTCTTGTGATCATTTTGACCCCATGGGGTGAGATCTTGCGTGGAGCCCCAGATCGAGGGAGATTATCAGTGGTCTTGTATGTCTTCCATTTTCTAATAATTGTTCCCACAGTTGATTTCTTCACACCAAGCTGCTTACCTATTGCAGATTCAGTCTTCCCAGCCTGGTGCAGGTGTCTACAATTTTGTTTCTGGCGTCCTTTGACAGCTCTTTGGTCTTGGCCATAGTGGAGTTTGGAGTCTGACTGTTTGAGGTTGTGGACAGGTTGTGTCTTTTATACTGATAACGAGTTTAAATGGGTGCCATTAATACAGGGAACGAGTGGAGGACAGAGGAGCCTCTTAAAGAAGAAGTCACGGTTCTGTGAGAGCCAGAAATTTTGCTTTTTCGTAGGTGACCAAATACTTATTTTCCACTATAATTTGCAAATAAATTCTTTAAAAATCAAACAATGTGATTTTCTGGATTTTTTTTCTCATTCTGTCTCTCATAGCTGAAGTGTCCCTATGATGAAAATTACAGGCCTCTCTCATCTTTTTAAGTGGGAGAACTTGCACAATTGGTGGCTGACTAAGTACTTTTTTGCCCCACTGTATATATATATATAATTTTTATGAGTTAGCACCTTTGCACTTTTTGTAACAGTTTTAAGCATTGCCATACCACTTTTTAGTTCTATCAGCGGGATGTCGGCTGACATCATATAGCTGGTCCAGACTGGGGAAAGATTGCAACCATATAGTTGGGATCCGCTCACGTGCCTAGCCCGGCACCCAGCTCAGCCTGAGGCGGCCGCTCCTGCCCCCTCCACAGCCCAGTGTTTCAGTGAGCATGGGGGGGGGGGGTGGCAAAGCAGAGAGCCAGAGACTGACAGTCACCAGCTCTCTGCTCAGGGAGCACTGAACTGAGTGATCGGCGGTGTTTGATTACACGGTTCCCAGCCTTAGAGCCAGTGTGGGACAGATGCAGCATCCACCTATGTAAGTATGATTAAAAAAAAATTCCCATAACCGACATCTCCTCCTTCCTGCTATCTGCCCCACATGACAATTAGGCCTCATTCACATGGAGCAAATTTGTCCATGTGCAGTGTGATGGCCGTATACCGCGTGGGGATGCATGGTGTTTTGTGCAGGCAGTGCAGTCAAAGTCAATTGGGTTGCAGCAGCTCCATGGACATAGTGGAATGTCAAAATTTTACATGCAGACAGGAAGGGATGCATGTATCTGAACGCACATTGTCTGCATTTGGATCTGTGCACCCACTTCTATAGGTGAAGCTCTCTGGTGGATGCAGATGCAGCAAAAAGTGGCTCAGCATACAGGACCTGTCTGAGAAGACAGAATCTGGACCAGCTGTGCATGGCAACCAATCAGTTCATAGCTTTTATTTTCAATGTTGAACAAGCTGAAGATAGAAGCTGATTGGTTGCCATGCACAGCTGTTCCAGATTCTGACTGCACCAGTTATGATAAATCCCCCTCACTGTGTTTTACATTTCTTACTCCTGACTACTGCATTCTAAATACAGCACATTCTTTGTTAAAGTGGTTTTAAAGGCACAATATTTTTTACCCTCATGCATTCTATGCATGAAGGTAAAAAACCTTCTGTGTGCAGCAGCCCCTCCAGCCCCACCTAATACTTACCTGAGCCCCCTCTTGATCCAGCAGTGTCTACGAGAGCCTTGGCTCTCCGTGGACTCGCACTCCTGATTGGCTCTTGGCAGCAGCGGGAGCCATTGCTATCAATCACAACCAGTCGGCCAATCAGGAGGTGGAGTGGGCAGGAGTGCGCCTGCTTAGATACCCCCATAGCAAGCTGCTTGCTGTGGGGACACCCAGAAGGGGGGAGGAGCCAGGAACATTGGCGAGTGACATGAGGAGGATCCAGGCTGCTCTGTGCAAAACCATTACACAGAGCAGGGAAGTATAAAATGTTTGTTATTTAAAAAAAAACAAAAACAAAACAAGACTTTAATATCACTTAGACCCCTTTCACACTTGTGCGAGTTGTCCTGCGATTTGGGACTGCAAAATCTCATGACAAGTCATTCCCCATTATTTCCAATGAGTACCATTCATATCTGTATGACTTTCAAGTCGTGCCGACTTCAAAGTAGTCCCTGCATTACTTTGGTCCAACTTTGATGCAACTTGCGGTCCATAGACTTCAATGTTAAACCCTCAAAGTCTCATACAAATTGCATCTGAATAATATAGATGCGATTTCTGTAATATTTCTGTACGTCTTTGTAATATGTTTTCATTGAGCCAAAGTTGCAACAAAGTCAGACCAAAGTACTGATCCCAAATCGCATCAAAATCATGGTAAAATCTCGGCAAAAAATTGCAGTAAAATCGGGACGCACAAGTGTGAAAGGGGCCTTAAAGGTTAGCTGTGTGTAGCAAAGGATATGCAATAGAACCGTTTTATTTTATTAAAATGAGTATACTGAGGTCTGTACTGTCTGTTATATACTCGCCTGTGGCACAGTCATTAAAGCAAAGTTCCGCTCATTTTTGTGTTTATTAAAACAAAAAGTGTAGCTGCTGACTTTTAATAAACACACACTCACCTGTCCCATGGTCCAGCGATGCAGCCACCCAAAGCCTCGTGTCTCTCCCTTGCCTCTCTGCAGCACCGGCATTGCAAGTGTGGACACCCAGCAGTGAAGCCACAAGTTGTCACAGCCGTGTCCCCACACTTGCAATGCTAGCACTGCACATGCACGAGTTGCTCAGGGCTTCCCCATTGGTCAGGCAATCACCTGGGAAAAGTCCCAGAAGATTGCAAGAAGGGAGGGGGAGAGAAGAACTTCCCTTTTTGAGTGAAGCATATGTGCATTTAAGCCCCTCCCACTGTTGATGCAATCTGACCACACCCAGAGTTTTGGTGTGGCGCCGCTATATTGCCACACACTGCCTTTCTTGGGGGCGGGTGCAAAAAAAATAACAGCCCCAGGTGTCAGATGTGCTAGCTACACCACTGCCACTGGGTAACAGTTTAGATGACATGCAGGAAGAAACGAGGCAGGATTTTATTGACTTCCATCAGTACCTGCTGTAGGCTTTATTTAAATGGAATCCATTACATGCCATACAGGGACACAAACATTTCAGCTTCATTGCCCTAGAAAATTTTATATGCAGCACAGAAGAAGCCTTTGATGCCTATTACATGGTATTTTGCAGGACAGATTCCCTTTAATGACATAGGCACTCAGCATCTGATGACTTGGTACCGATAGACACACTAAAGTGTGAAGTCTATTATTTTCCATAATTACCTGAGCAGTCAGCAGCAGGCAGATATCACCCCTTCAGGAATGTCCATATTCTCTGGCCAATAAGATCCTCTTTTGTAATCCCCATATAAAGTGACAACAAACTGACCAGGGTACCACCTCTGACACAATGCCCCTATATGGTGCTGGGGCAAGGAGAAGACACCTCACACTTGATGGAAATATTTGTATTCTTGGGCCAAATCTTCAAAGGAAGGACTATCATCCTGGCCATTGTTCTTGGAGAGACTCTTGTGAGTCTTTGGCTAACTGTACATACCTGCAAATAGCTCTGATTAGCCTTTTAAATAATGACTCTGATACCTAGTCCAGATCTCTTTCATAAAATATTATATTATAAATTAAATAGTACTATAATAGTGAAGAGAACGCATTACTCCCTTCTTCCAAATAACGTAAAATAAACCAGACTTTATATCACCTTCTTTTGAAATTTCAGAAATCTTAAGAGTTTCTTTCCCCTGAGTTCCAATAAATAGCATTGATTTTTTTAAGATCATCCTTAAATGCAACGTTAATTTGAAGTCACCTAGTCCAGACCAAAGTATGATCATACGGTGATGACAAGCTTCTCCATTAAGTGGCTCTTGTAAAATAAAAAATGATCAGAACATATTTAATTCTTCATTGATTCCAGTCTACATCAACAGACACTTTTCTTCCGCCGCTTGTTTGATCTCAGTGAATGTGGCAGTGGCTTTTTCTTTTAAGGTGTCCATGTCCATATTCTGGATGTTTTGGATGTTGCCTAAGAAGGAATTCTTCTCTTCTTCTTCAACTTGATCATCAGCCATCATCTTCTGCAGATCCTCGGGTAGCTCCACATCATCTCCAGCCATCTGTATTTGGTTCTCATCTTTTTCACTCTGTAGAAATAAAGAAGAGATGATGTACATAGGATTTTTTGTGGCGGCAAGAAAGAATGGTTAAATCAATGGTGAGGGTATTGTAATTTCATGAAGGTTATCCTCAATCAGTTCAAATCTATGACCTCCTTTAGGCTCCATTCACACTTGTTTGACTTTTTCATGCTTCTTTGGACATCAAAGTCACATGACAAGTCGTTCCCCATATTTTCCAATGATAACCATTCATACATGTGCAACTTAAAGTTGCAGTGACTTCTAAGTAGTTCATGCACTACTTTGGTCTAAATTTAATGCAAATTGAGGGCCATAGACTTCAATATTAACCCTCAAAAGTTGCATGAAAGTCATACCTGAACGATATACAATGCTACAGTTGTCCATTATCACTGGTCAAAGCCAAAGTCGTATCCAAGTTGCACACATCCAAAGTTGCACTCCAAATTCGAGGCATCTTTGGAGTCGTACAAGTGTGAATGGAGCCTTACTCCAGAAATGTACCAAGGCTCATGAAGCTTTTTCATATTTGTTTTCTTGTGAAGTATGTCAAGAAATGAAAGTTAAAAGTGCCTCAGTAGGGGCGATACCCTGTTTTATGATCAAAGAACAGCTACAAAATGCAGCAAAGATGGTGAGCCTGAACCCTGTTGGTGAAATACTGAATCCAAAAGATAGTTTGTATTTCAAATGACTTCATATTTTGCTTTGTGGACATAGTTACGACTTTCACAGAGGGAGGTATTTGTGTATTCGCATTGCTCCTGTGCTTGTGCAGATTTCTAATGATTCTTGCTACAAGAGTGACACTTACCCCCACAGCCCCTGATGTACCTATCCCTGCAGCCATGTGATGTCCATGCTGTACTGCACTCTTTGCTGGCTAAATAAATTTGAATTACTATTAATGAGCAGAGGTTGGCCCTCACGCAAAGTAGTATTTGCTGATCCAGTGGGTGGCAGGAGTATGGTCCCCATTCTCGGCTGTATCTGAAGCAAGTCCTGTTCCAATCATACTGCATCAGTGCAACTAGTGGTCATCATAAGCTTACTGATGGAATGAATAAACATTCACAAGCATGAGCTGTTCATTCACAACAGTGTCGCAATGTCATGGCTTAAATGATGTGAATACTGAACTAGGGTTCATCAAGGACAAATAACACTGATAGCTGAAACCAAAATAAAAAGTGTGGCACCACCCATATAATCAAGCACTAATGAATCAAAAACGCAGTGCAATATCAAAAACAAATTCTCCACTATAGATACTTGAATAAATAAATCAATCAACAAATGCATAAGTTGATCAATAGATCAAATTAGAAAATCTCTTCCAGTGCAATAGTGAAGACGTTTTTCATGCCCTAACTGTTAAATTGCTCTTATCTTCTATGTGCAAAAAGAAGACACCAGCCATTACCTTCTGTGAAATGAAAACTCACCAAGTCTCCGGCAGAGAGTAGATGCTGATGTCACACCGCACGATCCTGGGTCGGCAGTGGCCATCCATGTGAGTTGGACTGTTTTTAATGTTTGTATACTCTTTTATCCAGACAGAGCTGTGGATAAGAGGGTAACACCAGTCCTCCCATACTGGGCCCAGGCAGGAGGGTGAATTGGATGTGGGCAGGGAGGGTGAGTGGTGCTGGGGGGGGGGGGGGGTGTTTCAATTACTGGAACTGATCTGCTTGGCTCTCTCTGCAGCAGCTGAAAGCTGGCTTCTTCTCCTTTCCCTCCCGCCGGCTTTCATCTGCTGCAGAAAGAGTCATACGGGGGATCAGTTCTAGTAGTTGTCGCCCTCCCCCACCACGCCGATCACCCTCCTTGTGCACCAGAGTTGGGTACCGTTGAATAGAGGAGACGTGAGGCTGGTACACACATCCTGGAGGAATCCCTATTGTCACTTATGCTGTTGATGCTGCAGTTACAGTACTATACAGTATATGCGGTGAGTTTGCATTTCATGGGTGGTGGCTGGTGTTTGGATCCTCATTGTCACACATGGTATTGATGCGGTAGTCATCTGCAGCATATGTATTTGGTGAGTTTGCATTTCACAAGAAAGTGGTGGTTGGTGTCTTCTTTTGACACATGGAAGATAAAAGCAAGTGGTGGATGATAAACTTCTTCACTATTGCACTGGAAGCGCTTACTGGACTTTTTGATTTTCTCTATTGATCAATTTATGCATTTGTTGATATATTTATTTATCTGGACATTTCATTTTTGATATTGCAGTGAATTTTTTGATTCACGTGTTTGATTATATGGGTGACGTCATACTTGTTGGGGTTTTTTTTTTTAGTTTTTTGGGGGGTTTTGTATATCAAACCTTAGTGTTAACAGCCATATATTGTATTTACAGATTTACACAGTGCGGATTTATATATGTAACACTGATAGCTGGCAGAGGTACAATAGCCTTTAAAGCAGCCCTCAACCGCAGGATGAAATGCATTTCAATTAAGCTTTCTGTTTGGCAGGTGAATATGACCTCTGTGGTCCTCATTACACGAAACGTAGACTTGAGAAGATTCCTTGAGAGATGAACATACCTAAACAGTTCTGAACTGTGTGGCTATTGTACACAGCAGCAATCAACTATATAGCCATTCTGCTTATGTTGCTGGCCAGCTATGCAATAACACGTTTATAGATTTCACCACCATTGGCTGACTTGCTGTAAACTGATAACAACCTTGGAGTTCTGACAACTTGAATTCTTGTTACGTTCTACAGCTTTTTACTGATACAGTTCACATTCATTCAACTCAACAGTCATTTAAAGCATGGATTCATCTTTTAGCAAATAGCACAAAACACAATGTAATACAAGTATGTTTTTCTGAAGTGTCTTTGTGCTGCTCTAAAGGTACCTATAGACATTAGGTGATCACAGTTGTATTTGGTGTGGGCACCAGCAGAATGTTCTAGATTTTCCTTCTTGCTTAACACGTTTATATGTACCAGCTAACAAGTGTTCCTCTAACCTCCTTAGGCCTAAACATACTTACTTGGATGATGCAAGCATTTGGGTTTTTTTGTGACAAAATGATGAAAAAAAATACACTCAAAGTACCAAGTCAGTTGTTCTTGGAAAAGGAGAGTGTGCATTCAGCACCAGTAGCTGTAGTGTCCAATGAGGTAAGTGTGTGTTCGTTTGGTGACTAGGTTAAGGATAAGGTTAACATGTGGGTCAATGGTTGGCATGAAGGTTAAGGTAGGTTGGCATGAAGGTTAAATCAATTTTATTGATTTGGAGGTTTTATCAGCCCCCGACCAATAATGTAGCCAAGGTATTTGGCTTCCTCCAAGCCTATGGCCATAGGCGTGCACAGGGGGTGTGCCAGGTGTGCCCAAGCACACCCTAAGCTCCCTGTGCGGCGCAGATTCAGCCTGCTGATATTTCACCCCTATGGGGCTTCTAAGAAAAGTTCTAAAACAATACAAATAAACTACTGACACCATCCATTGCCCTACTGACACCGTCCACTGCTCTACTGACACCGTCCACTGCTCTACTGACACCGTTCACTGCCCTACTGACACCGTCCACTACCCTACTGACACCGTCCACTACCCTACTGACACCGTCCACTGCTCTACTGACACCATCCACTGCCCTGCTGACACTGTCCACTGCCGTACTGACACCATCCACTGCTCTACTGACACCATCCACTGCCCTACTAACACCATCCATTGCCCTACTGATACAGTCCACTTGACTGCTCGACTGACAGCGTCCACTGCTCTACTGACAGTGTCCACTGCTCTAATGACACCATCCACTGCTCTACTGACACCATCCACTGCTCTACTGACACCGCCCACTGCTCTACTGACACCGCCCACTGCCCTACTGACACGTTCATGTTTTAATACATTTGGGGTGCACACCCTAATGCAATAGGCTGTGCACACCTTTGCCTATGGCCCTGCTTTCCTAAGAGAATCTACTACTGCCGGTACCAAGTCAGTTGTTCTTGGAAAAGGAGAGTGTGCATTCAGCACCAGTAGCTGTAGTGTCAAATGAGGTAAGTGTGTGTTAGTTTGGTGACTAGGTTAAGGATAAGGTTAACATGTGGGTCAATGGTTGGCATGAAGGTTAAGGTAGGGTTTAGGGGGTTAAGTGTTAAACATTAGTGTAGGACTCTCCAAACATAAGGACCTTTAGCATGGGTAGTGAGCTTACATATTTAGGCTGAAATATTAACTAATGCCTCGTTGTTTTGTGTGCCTATTCTATTTTTGTTTGCGGGAGAAGCAATTGTAGTGCCTTCCTCTAGATAGGCTGCCAGTATTAAAATTTGATTTTGGCTCCACTGTAGTGAGTGGAGCACTGATTGATTATGTTGGTCTGATCAGGGTTTTCAGACCTGAGAGTTTGATTGCTCCCACCTGCCTCTGCAAGATGCTCCCAGAGCACAGGGCATGGAGATTCAAATGAGCAGCTGGATATTTATCATGCCTCAGCGAATCCCTGGAAGAGGGCATCTGGAAGGTGGCTGGGGAGGTGATCAATGTGCAGGGAGTCTGAGCAGAGTATTCTTTTGTCTCCATGGGTGATTCTAGTTCTCTTGGGGCTGCAACGAAGACAAGAATCTGCAGTCTGGTCCTCAGCAGCTATTGGGCTGAGGGCATGGGGAAGATGGTCAGAGGGCTACATGTTCTGGAGGGCACTGCACTGAAGTCCTGGTCTGGAGAAGATTTGGTTAACCCATTCACTGTGGATGCTGGGTGGAAGGTGGTTCCTGTGCCACTGTGAGTAAAGACCTTGCTGGGGTCTAAAAGTTGTGCAAATGGCATAAAGGAAATACAATATGTGCCAGAAGTGGTTATATGGACTGCTGCTGTAGGGTCCTAAATATACTGGCCATCCCTGCTACCTTCAGAAACAGCTATTGGCTGAGACCGTGTAACACTAACGAGTTGCATGACACCGGGGAGGGAAAATGGCTAATTGGACCCAATTTGGACATTTTCATTTAGGGGTGTACTCATTTTTGTTGCCAGCGGTTTAGACATTAATGACTGTGTGTTGAGTTATTATAAGGGGACAGCAAATTTACACTGTTATACAAGCTGTACACTCACTACTTTACATTGTAGCAAAATGTCATTTCTTCATTGTTGTCACATGAAAAGATAGAATACAATATATACAAAAATGTCAGGGGTGTACTCACTTTTATGAGATACTGTATGTGTAGAGCAATAACTGTAAAGTGGAACTTCACTCTCCCAATCAATATTTACTGTTTTTAAATCGTATGCTGGCAGCATTAGTAAATAGATAGGAAAGTATTTTATATTTTACATTCACTTGTTTTGAACTTTTTTTGAGGCCACCCCTCAGACCTGAGACTACCATCCAGCACTGTGCAGCATTACAGGCCTCTCAGAGTCAGACCACCATCCCAGAGCACTGTGCATTACAGGCCTCCCCTCAGACCACCATCCAGAGCACTGTGCAGCATTACAGGCCTCCCCTCAGACCACCATCCAGAGCACTGTGCAGCATTACAGGACTCCTCAGATCACCATTCAGAGCACTGTGTATCATTACAGGCCTTTCAGACCACTGTGCAGCATTACAGCCACTGTCCAGAGCACTGTGCAGCATTATAGCATAGCTCCCAACAGTCCCTGATTTGGAGCAATGTCCCTTTGTCAATCTTTCCTCCTAATTTGTCCCTCATTTTGGTCTGATCTATATAGTTGTATATAAAATGCACTTTTTATCTTTCAAAAAGTGTTTCCCAGTACTAAATCTTTAATCCATATTCTAAATGGCTGCATTTGTAAATTTCAAAGGTCAACGTAAAGCAATAGTAGTGGTAAAATAAGCCCTTGTGGTTAAACTAATTTTATTTTTTGGGGGTGGTAATTTTCCTTTAGGAGGCGTGGTGGAGGGCATGTCCTATGCCTACATACTGTTGCTAGTAGGTGTCCCTCATTACCATCTCAAAACGTTGGTAAGAGCACTGAGTGCATTACAGGCCTCCTCAGACCAGCGTCCAGAGCACTGTGCAGCATTACAGGCCTCCTCAGACTACCGTCCAGATTGGCTAACTCTGCATCTGTGAGTTTCTTCAAACCTTAATACCATAAATAATAACATATTCAATTTTTTTACTCCAGGAATATATAATGAGTTTGAAAATGCTATATAAATTCTTAAATAATGCATTACAATTTAACTAAACAATTCGATTTTAATTGACTAAAATTATTTTATTCAACTAAAATGTACTAGTGATTTTCGTTGACTAAAATACGCCTAAAACTAAAACAATTGCAGATGACTAAAATGGGACTAAAACTAAAATGGCATATTAGTCAAAAGAGTAGAACTAAAACAAATCAAAATTTGATGCCAAAATCAACACTGCCCTCAACCCCAATTTCTTGTATTAGGCTTAAGTTAGGTTAAAGGTTAAGTATTAATTTGTAGGATTAGGTAAATGATTCAGCTTGTGGGTGGAGGCTATATATTAAGGTTTATTTTATCAGTTAGATTAAATGTGAGTTACGCGTGAGGATAGGCTTAAGAATTAAGGTCAGTGTAAGGCTGAAGATTAAAGTTAGGACCATATTTGAAAATGAACCAGTTTAACCTGCATCTGTATGGACCAAAGTAATTTTAACATTTCCACTATGGTGCTATTGTTGTTACTTATGATGTTGTAGTAATATATAAATCCTAAAAAGTTATACAGGCACTCGCGGGTCTTGCAATGGAGATACAGTATCTTAAAAAAGTGAGTACACCCCTCACATTTTTGTAAATATTTTATTCTATCATTTCATGTGACAACACTGAAGAAATGGCAAAGCAGTGAGTGTACAGCTTGTATAACAGTGTAAATTTACTGTCCCCTCAAAATAACTCAACACACAGCCATTCATGTATAAACCGCTGGCAACAAAAGTGAGTACACCCCTAAGTGTACTCACATGAAAAGATATAATACAATATTTACAAAAATGTGAGGGGTGTACTCACTTTTGTGAGATACTGTAAGTTTTTTTTATCAATATACTGTATATTTGTGTGTGTGTGTATATATATATATATATTGTGAGGGATTAGCTCAATGGGGATCACCTTCCCTGGGAAAAAGGT
Source organism: Glandirana rugosa (assembly GCA_018402905.1). Classification (NCBI taxonomy): domain Eukaryota; kingdom Metazoa; phylum Chordata; class Amphibia; order Anura; family Ranidae; genus Glandirana; species Glandirana rugosa. The sequence goes on from BLSH010001687.1 coordinate 52,325, forward strand.
AGTTCACATGGCAGGTTTTCTTAAAATCTGGCTTGCACCCAGTATTATGTATAAGGTTGCATATCGAAATCAAAATAAACAAAACAGAAATTAAATCCTCACCATCCAGGCACCAACTAAACAGTACAGTTTTCCTAACTGAGCGGTGTAGGGCTTCTCCCAGACACCCAAAAAACAGACAGTGCAAACCTTCTTTTGTCTTAGTCCATTAGCAAACTTCCATGTGTCAGCTCTCTCAGGTTGATGGCTCCTGAATCTCAGGCCAGAGCCAACTCTGCTCTGTTCTTGGATATTTAAACCACCCGATGGTGGACTCCAGTGGACCACAATATCCAGTCTGGAACCCACCCTGCCAAGGTGGCTGGTAAAACCCGGACCGGATTCCACCTTAGTCCACTCCAAATATACACATACAAGGCGACGCATAGTGACCATCGATCGCCTCGCATAACGTCACATATCCCCCCCTCTGCTCAAGCCCCTGGGGCTGAGCAACTGTCCGAACCAGAGAGTGAACCCAGGAAAGGGCATCCGCATTATTCTGGAGTTTCCCTGCTCTATGCTCCTCTGTGAACTTGAATGCTTGCAGAGCGAGGAACCACCTTGTAACCCAACTGTTTTTATCCTTATTAGCACACATCCACTTAAGAGGGGCATGGTCAGTGGCCAATTTGAATGGTCTCCCCAATAGGTAATTTTTCAGTGCATCTAAGGCCCATTTAATGGCTAAACATTCCTTCTCAACAATGGCATAGTTTTTCTCATGTCTGTTGACTTTTCTGCTAAGACAGACCACTGGGTGCTCCTCCCCGTCTCTGACCTGGGACAGTACAGCACCCAGTCCCACATAAGATGCGCCCGTCTGTACCACAAATTCCTTTGTGAAATATGGGGTCACGAGCACAGGTTGTGCACAAAGGGCTTGCTTCAACATTTGAAATGCCTTCTCTGCCGCCGGATTCCACTTGATCATGACGGACCCTCTCCCCTTCGTCAGATCTGTCAGTGGGGCTGCAATGGTGGCAAAATTGGGAATAAAGCGCCTGCAGTATACTGTGATCCCAAGGAACGCACATTTTATTTATAGGTTAGGGCCACTTCTGAACTGCCTCAATTTTATTGATTTGGAGGTTTTATCAGCCCCCGACCAATAATGTAGCCAAGGTATTTGGCCTCCTCCAAGCCTATGGCCATAGGCGTGCACAGGGGGTGTGCCAGGTGTGCCCAAGCACACCCTAAGCACCCTGTGCGGCGCAGATTCCGCCTGCTGATATTTCACCCCTATGGGGCTTCTAAGAAAAGCTCTAAAACAATACAAATAAACTACTGACACCATCCATTGCCCTACTGACACCGTCCACTGCTCTACTGACACCGTCCACTGCTCTACTGACACCGTTCACTGCTCTACTGACACCGTTCACTACCCTACTGACACCGTCCACTGCCCTACTGACACCTTCCACTGCCCTACTGACACCTTCCACTGCTCTACTGACACCATCCACTGCCCTGCTGACACTGTCCACTGCCGTACTGACACCACCCACTGCTCTACTGACACCATCCCCTGCCCTACTAACACCATCCATTGCCCTACTGATACAGTCCACTTGACTGCTCGACTGACAGCGTCTACTGCTCTACTGACAGTGTCCACTGCTCTATTGACACCATCCACTGCTCTACTGACACCATCCACTGCTCTACTGACACCGCCCACTGCTCTATTGACACCGCCCAATGCTCTACTGACACTGCCCACTGCCCTACTGACACCGTTCATGTTTTAATACATTTTGGATGCACACCCTAATGCAATAGGCTGTGCACACCTGTTAGAAAAAGACTGTGCAAGGGTTAATTGCATGTGGGTGTGTCTTCCTCTAAGTCCTGGATGAGCAGCTCTATTTAAACTTCCTGTTCCTGTCAGCAAGTGCTGTCCATTCTACAGCGTTGGAGTGTATCTGGAGAGCTACCTATCCTTTGAATCTGTATCCTGACCTGTTCCTGAGACCCGGCTTGTTTGACCTTTGATTGACTTCCGCCTGCACTGACCCCCAGCTTGCCCCACGACCATTCTTCTGCCTGATCCCTTTGTACCTCGCTGCCTGCTTGTTAACGACCCTGCCTGCACCTGACAACCCTTTTGCCTGATCCTTCTGTACCGCTTGCCAGCCAGTTGCTGACCTCAGCCTGCCTCACTACTCTACACCTGCACGAGCCTCTGACGGACCTATCTTGCCACCAGTGTTCCAGTCCAGCCCTCATGCCCCTCTGTGCTCTGGAACTCTCTGTCTGCTCTATCAGGGGTTCCCGAACCAGGGTCGTAACAGTGGTTGCTTCCTGCACAAGACAGACTCCTCCATCAGGTGCGTGACAGCAACGGACAGCCATGTCTGAGTCTGCGCAGGGAGCACCCTCTGCGATGGATGAGCTGTGTGTTCATCTAGCCGGCCTGACACAAGCAGTCAAGAGCCTTCAAGATGGCTACACCCGGTTGGAAGAACAGGTCTTGGAGCTCTCAGCACCCACCGCTTCTGGAGGCACTCAGGCTGCTAGCCGCACCATTGTGGCCCTGCCATCAGAGCCCAAGGTCCCCCTGCCGGACAAGTTTTCAGGAGACCGCCGCAAGTTCCGGGCTTTCCGCAACTCCTGTGAGCTCTATTTTGGCCTCCAGCCTCGCACGTTCTCTTTAGAGGCCACTAAGGTGGGGTTAATTATCTCCTTATTGCAGGAAGAGCCCCAGGCCTGGGCCCACCGTTTGTGGGAGCAGAGAGCCCCCGAAGTATCTTCTGCAGAGTTGTTTTTTCAAGCCATGGCCCGATTGTATGAAGATCCGCATCAGGTAGCCACAGCAGAGGCCGCACTGCACGCCCTTCAGCAGGGCCACCGCTCCGCGGAGGATTACGTAGCGGAGTTCAGGCGCTGGGGCGCTGACACGGCATGGAATGATGCCGCTTTATGCTATCAGTTCCGCCTTGGATTATCTGA
>BLSH010001687.1:56396-70270 GCA_018402905.1 Glandirana rugosa
TTTCAGACCTATTCAAGTCCCCGTACTTCTAACGAGAGGCCAAGGGTGCTCAAAAGAAGCCCCGGTTTGGGGAATGTAAAATAGTTTATGACACACCTAGGCCTAGAGGAGGCTGTCAGGTTTTACCGAAGTTGGAGTTTGAGGAGGAGAGGTAGGTGTTCGTGACCAAGGCCCCCAGGGAAAAAGGCTGGGCCCTTGCCTAGACCTCCCTGACCGAATTCGTCTCTATGTACCTTGTGGCCCACGTGTGCATTCCTACTTCCGTCCTGGTCAAGTATTCAGTGGGACAAGTGAGAGGAGAATTGCCCTTTTCCGGGTCTGGTGACTTATGAACTGGTCCTGCCTTCATCCTTACGTGTGCACCCGGTGTTCCATGTATCTCTGCTTAAGCCAGTCCCTCCAGATCCGTTCCCGGGTCGGAAAAAGGGACCCCCGGAACCAGTGCTTGTGGATGGAGAGGAGGAGTTTGAGGTTGAAGCCATTTTGGACTGTCGGAGGAGATCCGGATCCACACAGTATTTGATAAAATGTAAGGGGTTTGGCCCCGAAGAAAACTCGTGGGAACCGGAGAGCAATCTTCATGCCCCTGAACTTATCCAGACTTTTTTGAGGAGCAACCCAACCAAGAGAGCCCTTTTGGGAATCCGGAGGCTGCCCCTTGGGGGGGGGGCAATGTTAGAAAAAGACTGTGCAAGGGTTAATTGCATGTGGGTGTGTCTTCCTCTAAGTCCTGGATGAGCAGCTCTATTTGCTGACAGGAACTTCCTGTTCCTGTCAGCAAGTGCTGTCCGTTCTACAGCGTTGGAGTGTATCTGGAGAGCTACCTATCCTTTGAATCTGTATCCTGACCTGTTCCTGAGACCCGGCTTCTTCTGCCTGATCCCTTTGTCCCTCGCTGCCTGCTTGTTAACGACCCTGCCTGCACCTGACGACCCTTTTGCCTGATCCTTCTGTACCGCTTGCCAGCCAGTTGCCGACCTCAGCCTGCCTCACTACTCTACACCTGCACGAGCCTCTGACGGACCTATCTTGCCACCAGTGTTCCAGTCCAGCCCTCGTGCCCCTCTGTGCTCTGGAACCCTCTGTCTGCTCTATCAGGGGTTCCCGAACCAGGGTCGTAAGAGTGGTTGCTTCCTGCACAAGACAGACTCCTCCATCAGGTGCGTGACAACACCTTTGCCTATGGCCCTGCTTTCCTAAGAGAATCTACTACTGCCGGTACCCGGGGCGAATGGGATTCCCAATCTGTGGGCTGTGGATGACTACATCGTCCAAATAGGCGGCTGCGTATTGGCGATGTGGTCTTAAGGGGTTATCCACCATTCTCTGTAACGAGGCAGGAGCACCATGCAAGCCAAAAGGCATTCACTTATACTGGAAGGACCCCTCAGGGGTGGAAAACAGTTTTCTCTTTCGCTGACTCAGTTAGGGGTATCTGCCAATAACCTTTAGTCAGGTTTAACGTAATTATGTACCGGGCACTACCCAATCTGTCATCAAGCTTGTCAACCCAAGGCATTGGTTACACATTGAATTTGGACACGCTGTTTAACTTTCTGAAACCATTAGAAAACCTTATCATTCCATCTGGTTTTGGGACAAATACTATGGGACTGGACCAGTCACTGTGGACTCCTCTATCACGTCCAGCTGGTTCTTTACTTCATTTGCAACTGCTTTGTGTCTGGCCTCGGGTATTCCATAGGACTTTACGTTTGCATGGACACCTGGTTCCATAATTATGTCATGCTGTATAACTGTGGTCAGTCCGGGCAGGTAAGAGAAAAAGTCTCTATTCCTATTTACAAATTCTTTAACGTCCCTCTATTGGGCCACTGACAAGGTTTCAGTTATGGGTACTTCAGGAGTCACCGGGGGACATGTCCTTTTGGGGGGTTGGCATTGCCAGTAAAGTCTCTCTGTCCTTCCAAGGTTTCAAGAGATTAATGTTATATATTTGCTCGATTTTTCTTTTCCCTGGCTGGTAAACTTTGTAGTTTCCTGTAGTACCTCCCCTACTCTTTCCATGATTTCAAAGGGACCTTGCCCCTTTTGCTAGGAATTTACTCTCAACAGTGGGGACTAGTACCAGCACTCTATCACCAGGGCTGAAGACCCAGGTCTTAGTACCCCAATTATAAACCCTTCTCTGGGCCTCCTGGGCTTGCTCCATAGGTTCCTGTACAACTGGATGACAGCAGCAATTCTATCTTGCATCAGTGAGATATGCTCAATGACGCTTCTAGCCGAGCCAACTCTGCTCTCTTCCTGGATATTTAAACCACCTGACAGTAGACTCCAGTGGACCACAAAATCCGGTCCAGAACCAACCCTGCCAAGGTGGCTGGTAGAACCCGGACCAGACACATAGCGACCATCGATCACATATATATATATAGTGACATTATACCAAGCGAGGTAATTGATGGACGATATCGGGAAGATTACTGTTTATTTGAACTTTTCCGTTCCTTTTAATAAAAATGGGCTACTATGCCCTTAAAACACAGTCTTGAGTGGCATGTTTCCTGGAAGTTGCATGCACCATTTGAGTTAAATTACCCCGCAAGTTTACAATTGGTGGAGGAATTGGCATTGGGCACGAATGGCACTAGTCCAGATCCTCGCATGCCAGTAACCGTGAATGTCAATAGCCTGTATTTCTATTGCTGTGTGAGCAAAAAGACGTGTGCTGTCTCTCAGCCTTAAAGAGATAGTACAGCAGAAAAATTGTACAAAAGGAACTGAGTGTCCTTAACTGCAGAGATGGGGCGGTAAAATCAGTAATCTTCCCTCTCAGGGGGGTTAGATCATCACTGTATGAACACACTATAGCCTCCTAGCTTACTCACTGTCAGCTTTGTGCTGTTCGGTGAAACAAACAATATTCAGACCTCCCAGCTAATAAATCATAATCAGCCCTCCTGGCTAGTAAGTGCAGCTCTCCTGCTTAGGCCTTCCAATGTAGGCCTTAGTCTATCTCCTACAGACCAGATGCTCAGCAACTTGGTGCTGACTGCAGCTAGTAGCGTCATGCTACACTGGCTCCCACCTGTCTCCTAGATGAAGCCCTTCCTGACTCCCAGGCCCAGACGTCCTGTCTGCAGGGTGGAGTCATCTCCAACTGGGAGCCCTGATCTCTAATCCTGGGGTACATATGAAACTAGCCCACAGGTTAGTCATTAGCATGCCTGCCAAAATCAGGCCTACACTGCTCATATACACCATGACATGGGGTCGCCTCTCTACAATATATATATATATATATATATATATATATATACACACATATACACACACACACAGACACACACAGACACACACACTCGCCAGCCACTTTATTAGGTACACCTTGCTAGTACTGGGTTGGACCCCTTTTGCCTTCATTCTTCATGGCATAGATTCAACAAGGTGTCAGAAACATTTTGGTCCATAGTGACCTGATAGCATCACACAGTTGCTGCAGATTTGTCGGCTGCACATCCATGATGTGAATCTCACGTTCAACCACATCCCAAGGGTGCTCTATTACATTGAGATCTAGAGACTGTGGAGGCCATTGGAGTACAATGCAAAAAAAGAGAAAGGCTGGTGCCATGGAAGTCAGTTAAAACATTGTTCTATTATTGCATGTGAACAACAGTCAAAAAAGCCAACGCGTTGCGGCCATCAGGCCTTAATCATGTTTTTTTGACTGTTGTTCACATGCAATAATAACACGATGTTTTAGCCGACTTCCATGGCACCAGCCTTTCTCTTTTTTTGCATGGACTATATGGAAGTTTACTGAGACTTCATAGGCCGAGTGCTTTGTTCATGAGGCTCACGAGACATTGCACAGGAGGTGGTAGCTTGGATGCGTCTGTTCCCATTGGAGTGACCTCATTGTCATGTTCAGGTAACCAGTGGTGAGATGATTGGAGCTTTGTGACATGGTGCATTATCCTGCTGGAAGGAGCCATCAGAAGATGGGGACACTGTAGTCATAAAGGGATGGACATGGTCAGCAACGATACTCAGGTAGGCCGTGGCGTTTAACCTATGCTCAATTAGTACTAAGGGACCCAAAACTGTGTCAAGAAATGATTCCCCACACCATTATACCACCACCACCAGACTGAACCATGGATACAAGGCAGGATGGATCCATGCTTTCATGTTGTTTACCCCAAATTCTGACTCTACCATCTGAATGTCGTAGCTGAAATCGAGACTCATTAAACCAGGCAACGTTTTTCCAATCTTCTATTGTCTAATATTGGTGAACCTGTGCAAATTGTAGCCTCAGTTTCCAGTTCTTAGCTGACAGGAGTGGCATCTGGTGTGGTCTTCTGCTGCTGTAGCCCATCTGCTTCAATGTTTGATGTGTTCAGAGATGGTATTCTGCATACCTTGGGCGTAACAACTGGTTATTTGAGTTACTGTTGCCTTTCTATCAACTGGAACCAGTCTGCCCATTCTCCTCTGACCTCTGACATCAACCAGGCATTTTTGTCCACACAACAGCCGCTCGAGGTATATTTTCTCTTTTTCGGACCATTCTCTGTAAACCCAAGAGATGGTTGTGTGTGAAAATCTCAGTAGATCAGCAGTTTTTGACATACTCAGACCAGCCCGTCTGGCACCAACAACCATGCCACATTCAAAGTCACTTAAATCCCCTTTGTTCTCCACTCTAATGCTCAGTTTGAACTTCCGCAAGTCCTCTTCACCAAGTCTAGATGCCTAAATGCATTGAGTTGCTGCCATGTGATTGGCTGATTAGCAATTTGTGTTACCAAGCAATTGAACAGGTGTACCTAATAAAGTGACCAGTGAGTATAAATGTAGGTAACAGTACAAATTACAAAGTATGGCAAAGTAATTTAAATTTAAAATTAAGGCTTTTTTATTTATTTATTTTTTTATTTACACCCTGTTCCAAATTATTATGCAAATTATATTTTTCTCATTTACCTAAATTGATGTAAACAACAGTCAGCATAATTCTCATGTTATCAACTATTAAGAGTACAATTCAAATTTTATTTGAACAAACCTCCTAATGATAACAGTATTTTTTCAAAATAAAAAACTTACAATGCACTGCTCCAAATTATTACGCAAAGTAAGTTTCAAAACACTTTATAGGTTGTAAAGAACTGAAAACTGTCATTTGTTGTGTTGCAGCATATTTACTGAAATCAAAAGCTATTTCAATCAAACTTTGAATGACATTTTAACCTTTTAAACATTTTAACATAGGACCCCTTATTTTATAGCAGCTTCACAAGTCTTGCATCCATTGAACTGAGTTTTTGGACAGTTTTTGCTTGAATTTGTTTGCAAGATGTCAAAATAACCTCCCAGAGCTGCTGTTTGGATGTAAACTGCCTCCCACCCTCATAGACCTTTTGCTTGAGGATGCTCCAAAGGTTCTCAATAGGACTGAGGTCAGGGGAGGATGGAGGCCACACCATGATTTTCTCTCCTTTTAGCCTCATAGCAGCCATTGATGCAGAGGTATTCTTTGCAGCATGAGATGGTGCATTGTCATGCATGAAGATGATTTTATTACGGAAAGCATAGTTCTTCCTTCTGTACCAGGGAAGGAAGTGGTCAGTCAGGAACTCCACATACTTTGCAGAGGTAATCTTTACACCTTCGGGGACCCTAAAGGGGCCGACCAGCTCTCTTCTTATGATTCCGGCCCAAAACATGACTCCACCACTGCCTTGCTGACGTCGCAGCCTTGTTAGAACAGGGTGGCCGTCCACCAACCATCCACTACTCCATCCATCTGGACCATCCAGGGTTGCATGGCACTCATTAGGGAACAGGACTGTTTGAAAATTAGTCTTCATGTATTTTTCTGCCCAATGCAGCCATTTCTGCTTGTGAGCATTGGTTAGTGGTGGTTGGAATGGAAGGTTTATGCACAGTTGCAAGACTCTGGAGGACTCTACACCTTGATGTCTGTGGGACTCCAGAGGCACCAGCAGCTTCAGATATCTGTTTGCTGCTATGTAATGGTGTTTTAGCAACTGCTCTCTTGATCCGATGCATGGATCTGGCAGAAATCTTCCTCAATGTGCCTTTATCTGCGCGAACCCGTCTGTGCTCTGAATCAGCCACATATCTCTTACTAGTGTGATGATCACGCTTATGTTTTTGTGAAATATCTAATGTTTTCATACCTCGTCCAAGGCATTGAACTATTTCACTCTTTTTGGCAGCAGACAGATCCTTTTTCTTCCCCATATTGCTTGAAAATGGTGCTCTGCTTAATAATGTAGAACACCTTCCTTTAGTAGTTTTTCCTTTAATTGGTCTCACCTGGCAATCTAATTATCACAGGTGTCTGAGATTGTTTTGAGTGATCAAAAGAGCCCTGACACACAATGCCAATGACGTGAGTTAAACTGAAAAACAAAATATTTAATCTTTGTGACACTGAAATAGAATTTGCATAATAATTTGGAACAGGGTGTAAAAAGACTCACTGGAGGAACCAGTTGTTGCAGGTATGAGTTCCCATTCACATCAGTGCATTTCGATATTGGTGCATTGCAGAGCCATTCATCGTGAATAGTGGCACCCCAGTGCACCTTCTTAAAGCGCCTGCAATGCACAGTAACGCACTCACCATACTTGGTGGGTGTCCAGTATTTAATCCACTACATTAACAGCCTATTCCTTTGAATAAGCTGTCTTAGCACAACACACATTACCTTGAAACATATTAATTCATGTAAAGTGACACGTGCTTCAAAATTATATAAACATTTATATATCATCACAAAAATAACAATTCATCTCATATGCTCCCTGAAGACGTCAATCAGACGAAACATGCAGGGTGGGGCCCTTTGGATGTGACATCACCCCGCACACTAATGGCTGAGCTCACAGCCTGTATATTGTGGCTGGAGCCAGCATGATTTTAAAGGGTTATACAAAGTGTCAGGATTGACACTTGGCTCATGTAAATGGAATATTTTTAAGAGTTTTGCAAAATGGAAACTTCTTCTTTCTTTCTTGCTTGGTTCTCTTCTGTGGTAATTGAATGAGAGTTGAGGACAAAATTGTCATAAAAGGGGAGAAGTCCGCTGAAGGCAGGATGAGAGTGGCTCGAGGGAGTATATAAGACTGATGATAGCAATCTTTCTGGTGAGCTGCAAGAGTGGGTAGCTGTTGGCCACAGGGTGTGCACATTGTAGTGGAAGATAGAAGTCTGCCTAATATACGGAAGATGGAGACACTTTTTTTGAACACTTTATTTGGATGAACTTTAATATTGATGCACTTTAACCACTTCCTTTCCAGCAACGTACCGGTTACATTGCTTGATATGAAGGGTGATATCAGTGTTTTCAGCCAACGATTCCAAAGCCAGTGAAAGTAATCTAAACAGATAAAGAGCCACTGGATTACTTTTACAGGCGGTGCGGCCGCTGGCATCTGGCTCCAGGCACACAGTGAGAGGAACTGATGTTGTTATTCCCATTGTACAAAAAAGGGGGAAATTGGGACTTTAGATGAGGCACCTGGGGGGAGCCTCCATCCCGGTTCGATTAGAAAAAGAAAGGGAATTTGGGACTTTAGATGAGGCTGTAGACTTAGATGTAGTTGGTAGTATAATAACAGGTTTATTGAGCATAAATGAATGTGACAGTGCACAAATTCATAATGGACAGGTATAAAAGATTAATTCATATATATACACATGTATGTACATTCACAAAGCATAGCATCAGATTTCATAGTGTATACATAACACCTCGGCAACACATAGCAAAATTGGATACAATTATATACAGGATTTGGAAGTAAGAGAAGATGTACATGATTAGTCATAGTGAAGGCTTGGTAGCAACCTAATAAAGGGTATAATGCTACATCCTACATGTCCGACGCGTTTCGTGTGTGAACACTTCCTCGGGGACGGATGTTTGCGATGATCTACAAAAAACAAAAAGTAAGTATGGTCCGGTTGAACTAAACATGACAGGAGAGGACAAATTGTCAATCCTGATACTTACATATAATGAAAAGAGATGGTAAAGGGGTTGAAAGTGCTGTGGGGCCAGGGCCCCAATAGTCTGTCCCGGGAGCTGAGGTATTTGCGAAGCTCCGTGCCAATAAGGCGCATAAATGGCACTCCCGGGGTGGAAAGTCCCAATCTCCATGATATAATCAAGATGGTGTGTGGTAATATGGGTCATTAAGAAATCTAATTGAATGAAGAGATATCCATGATTGTAATATAAGGAACTAAATACGGACTAAATACCAAGGTGAAACAATAGAGGGGAAACAATGTGCATGGAAAAATGAAACCACAAGCCAAGTAGTCCAGAATGGGTGAATTGATAGATATGCATCTGCAAAGGTGCCCAAAAAAAGGGGGGGGGGACCAGTTGCCCCAGGATGGGGGAAGGAAAACAAAAAAGCTTAGGATAGGTAAACCTGAGGTGTGGATAAGGGAATGGAAACAGGGACTTGTTAGTCCAGAGGAGTGAATAGGTGAGTAAGTGTATGCAAAGATGCCTTAGGAGAGCCCAGTGCATGAGAGAGAAGAAAAAGGCTGAAAAGCATAAAGAAAGTGGTCCTAGTGATTACCTTGAAGGTTTCTGTAAAAAGAGAGTTGTCCTGTACAATACAGCGTCTCCAATATGTGTAGATAGGAAAGCTGTGATGCAGGAGGTGCCTTATATGCACACTGCATGTGCGCCAGCTCCTACCAACGCCACGCCAGCATGGCAGGTGCGGGGAGGGGCCTTGTGCTTTGATTTTATCACGTCCTGTCTTCTTACACTTTGTGAGTACCCTGTTTTATTAATTTTTGAATAAATTCATTTTTTGGTAATGCACTAGGTGCGTGCGCATTCCTTTTTTTCTTGTTTTTCCAGTGAATTAGTGACGCATTTTATATTTATATATTTATTTATGTTTTAGGTTACCACATATACAGCAGAGCTGTCGCATGTTTTTTTTTTTATATTTGGTGTGTAGTAGTCACACTTTAATGATAGCAGCTGCCTATTAACTAAAGATTGGCCTGGTGGTGCAAATCTATTTGCATAACATCATAATGATGGGCCGGTAGGAATGCAAGCTCAGAATTTCACTTTTTAGAGCCACCTGCACGGTTAAGAAGGTTGTCCACCCTTCATACCTGCAGCAGTTTGCCCCAGTTCCCTCCAGTGAGTCTCTGTAATGTGATGCAGCAATAAAAGGAAAAGCTTTTTAAATGGGAATACCGTGCCACAACAGTGAGCTTATTGTTGTGGTGTGGCCTCGTTCACTTGAATATGTCCCATTCGTCAGCAGTTCTGTCCATTGTGTGTAACAGGGGGAATCATTTTTGCTGCAAAGCAAAACATAGCAACTGCAGCATGCATACACCCCCATTAGGTTGCTTTTGCGGCTTAAGGGGGTGGGGGTTGAGTAGGCAGTAACAGGAAAGCTGTGTCAGGCTGCTACAGTAAGGCTACTTTCACACAGGGGCGGGCGGGTGGTAGCGGTAAATCCCTGCTAGTTTCAGCGGGGATTTACCAATTTTATAGCGGTGCTATGGCACCACTATGCAGGCGGGTGCGCTGCGCTTTTAACCTCCCCACAAGGGGTTAAAACAGGGTTAAAAGTGCCGGCGCGCCGTGCTACTGAGGCGGCGTGCAGCCGCTTCGGAAGCACTGCCCACTGTTTTCAATGGGCAGAGGTGGTGGAGGAGCGGTGTATCACCGCTCCAAAGATGCGGCTTGCAGGACTTTTTGTAACGTCCCGCAAGCGCACCACCCAGTATGAAAGCACTCCGGGTTTCACATTGGGGGGGGGGGGATTTTTGAGGTGCTTTTCAGGTGCTATTTAGCTAAATAGCTGTAAAGCACCTCAGTGTAAGAGAAGCCTAAGCAGTGGATTATTGCAGTGATATTAAATCTTTGTATTTTTTTTTTTAAACTAAAACAACAAACATGGTGCACTTACCTTCTCTGTGCAATGGAGCAAGGCAGCCCCAATTCTCTTTTTCTGGGGTCCCCTGCCGGTGCTCCAGGCCCCTCCTCTTTAGTGAGTGCCCCCATGGAAAGACACTTTCCCTGGAGGTACCTGTGCATGCTCTGTCCTGAGCCGCCCAGTCTGCGTCTATTTACACAGAGTGGGTGACTTGGCCCTACCCCCCATTTCCTCTGCCCATCGTTTGATTGACAGCAGCAGGAGCCAATGGCTGCCGCTGCTATCAATTTGCCCAATGAGGAGGGAGACAGCGGCAAGAGCTGCTGCTCTTGTGCACGTCGCTGGTTAGGATCAGGCTCGGGTAGGCATACGTGGGGGCTCCTGAAGCACAGTAGATTTTTTACCTTGACGCATAGAATGCATCAAGGTAAAAAAAACTTAAAGAGGAAGTAAATCCTGATGGGTTCTGATGGATTCCTCTTTATTACCTTGCAATGTAAAAGCATAATGGGCTACTATGCATCGCATATTAGCCCATTATGTGGCACTTACCTGCATAGGAAGCCCACAATGTCCCGCGATGTCCCCACTCCAGGCCGCGTCCATCTTCTGTCCCTCTTCTTTCCGGGGCCATGGACTCCGGCTCTGTGACTGGCTCAATGACGTGGGCACATCACAGTACACTGTAAATCTCCTAAACCGTGCAGGTTTAGGAGATATGCAGGGAACCTACAGGTAAGCCTTATTATAGGCTTACCTGTAGGTTAAAGTGTGACAACCACTTTAACCACTTATCTACTGGGCACTTCCTGCCCAGGTCAATTTTAAGCTTTCAGCGCTGTCGCACTGATGAAGCAGCACCAATGAGCACTGATAGGCAGCGCTGATGAGGTGGAACTGGTAAGCACTGATGAGGAGGCACTGATGGGCACAAATGCGTGGCATTGATGGACACTGATAGGCAGCATTGATGAGGAGCCACTGACTGGCAGCACTGATGGGTCTACACTGATCATCAATGCCCTTATTATCAGTGCAGATGTTCCCTTTCACACTAGCCGGTTACCGCTCTCTCCTCTCCTCACGCACAGTGCGAGGAAAAGAATGCTGATAACTGGCAAGTGCATTTACATCGTGATCAACTGTGATTGGACACAGCCGATAACGTGGTAAAGAGCCACTGTCATTGGCTCTTTACTGCGATCTGTGATACGCTGTGTCCTAGGGACACAGCTCACCAACGATCGCCGCACTTAAGGAATGGAAGGACATCATAGGATGTCCTCCCAGAACTAGAGCAGTCCTGCCCAGCCATCATTTGACTATATGGCGGGTGGTAACCAGTGGAAATAGAACTAAAAGCAAAACTCCTTTTATTTTGGATAGAGTAAGGGAGGGTTATAACCCCTGTCAGGTTTTGTTTGCCATCTGTGTCCCATTGGGAAGATTGATCTTCATATCCTGTCCCAGAGCCAAAACAGGAAGTGAAAGGAAATCCCTCCAAAGTGAGAAAATCCCTGGTTGTCACCAGAACTGGAAAATTTCCCGTCTATTACTGTTCTGGTCACAATCCAAAATGTGCGATTTTCTTTCAATCTTGGTGAGAACGGTAAAAAGAACAGATAGAGGGGATAAATCTACCTAACTGGGGCACAGACAGCAGTAAACACATGACAGGAGTTCTAATCCCTCTCCACTCTATGCAAAACCAAAAAAAAAGTTTTGCCTTTGGTTACATTTTATTGTGTCCACCATACAGCTGGAGCCCAGAACAGCCTTGTAGGCCAGAACAGCAGAAAGAACATACAGTAATAAGAAGCACATTTCCCAATGCTTTATGTTTCTTACTTGTGGCAGTCTGTACTTCTCTCTCAGGTGTACACGCAGTGTGGCCCTTTCTGCTTTCTTCTGGATAAACGTGGCATCTCTTTCCATCCTGTCAATCAAAAGAAAGTATGACTCATCAGTCAACCTGTCTGAAATCAAGTATGGATGCTTACAGTGCATCCAGAAACTATTCACTTTTTACACATTTTGTTATGTTACAGCCTTATTCCAAAATTGATTAAATTTGTTATTTTCCTCAAAATTCTACAAACAATACCCCATAATGACAACATGAAATAAGTTTGTTTGAAATCTTTGCAAATTAAAAATAGAAAAAAAAAATACTTTGCTCAATACTTTGTTGAAGCCCCTTTAGCACCAATTACAGCCTCAAGTCTTGTTGAGAATGATGCTAAAAGCTCGGCACACCTATTTTTGGGCAGTCTCACCCATTCTCCTTTGCAGGACCTCTCAAGCTCCATCAGGTTGGATGGGGAGCATCGATGCTCAGCCATTTTCAGATCTCTCCAGAGATGTTCAATCGGGTTCAAGTCTGGACTCTGTCTGGGCCACTCAAGGACATTCACAGAGTTGTCTCATAGCCACTCCTTGGACTTCATGGCTTGGTTTGTGCTCTGACATGCACTGTTAACTGTGGGACCTTATATAGACAGGTGTGTGCCTTTCCAAATCATGTCCAATCAACTGAATTTACCACAGGAGGACTCCAATCAAGTTGTAGAAACATCACAAGGATGATCAGTGGAAGCAGGATGCACATGAGCTAAATTTTGAGCGTCATGGCAAAGACTGTGAATACTTATGTGAATGGGATTTTTTTTTGTTTTTTATTTTTAATAAATTTGCAAAGATTTCAAACAAACTTCTTTCACGTGGTCATTATGGGGTATGGTTTGTAGAATTTTGAAAAAAATAATGAATTAAATCCATTTTGGAATAAGGCTGTACACCACGCATATGAGGTATTGCCGCGATCGTTATAGCGGGAGCTATAATTTTAGCACTAGACCTCCTCTGTAACGCAAAACTGCGAACTTGTAGAGTTTTTTTAAACGTCGCCAATGAAGATTTTTAAGTTGCAAAGTTTGTCGCCATTCCACGAGCGGACGCAATTTTGAACCATGACATGTTGGGTATCATTTTACTCGGCGTTACATTATCTTTCACAATATGGAAAAAAATTGGCCTAACTTTACTGTTCTCTTATTTTTTAACTAAAAAAACTGAATTTCCTTGTTTTATAAATTTTTTTTTGGATATGTATTATAGCAAAAAGTAAAAAATATAGTTTTTTTTTTCAAAGTTGTTGCTCTTTTTTTTGTTTATAGCGTAGAAAATAAAAACCGCAGAGGTGTTCAAATACCAAAAGAAGCGCATGTACCTTCTCCATAAACACGCTGTGCTGCTCTGCATTACTGTGAACAACGAATAGTGTCAAAAACCTTGTGTTCTACCAATACTATCTCCGATAACGCTATTTTGTGCTGCTGCTACCACATGCTATGTGTTCCCACATCCAAATGCATACTGTATTAATTATTGGGTATAGCACTTCTCTACAGTACTGTGCTTGTATTATATTTCAAAGAATAATCCAAATGTGAATACATTCAAAATGTTTTGCACATATTATAAATTAACTAAAAAAAAATACCATGATAATAATAATAATAATAACACCCTGGCGCCAATAATACTCCCAGAAAACTGAATAGCAGTGCAAGCAATCCAAACAGGTGAAATACAGCAAGATAACACCTTCAGTGCTACCAGTCCAATTCAATTAAATATAACACACAAGGGAAGGCCAATGAGTTCTTACCCTCACCATGATCTACAGGTGATACTCGAAAAATTAGAATATCGTGCAAACGTTCATTTATTTCACTAATGCAGCTTAAAAGGTGAAACTAATATATGATATAGACTCATTACATGCAAAGCAAGACAGTTCAAGCCGTGATTTGTCATAATTGTGATGATTATGGCTTACAGCTCATGAAAACCCCAAATCCACCATCTCAGAACATGAGAATATTACATGCAATCAATAAAACAAGGATTGTACACATAGAACAATATCAGACCTCTGA
>BLSH010001687.1:98038-110944 GCA_018402905.1 Glandirana rugosa
TATGTGGTGGTGTTACCTAAACTTTACTTTACTTGTTCTACACGAAATTGACGCCTGAAAGTCGAAATTAAACTCCCATAAATGTAGGTTTAGTCCACTTGCCACATCCTTAATGTTGTCAAACATATACACAGGGTGAAAAATTCCTTGGTTTCCATTACCCTGTCTAATTGTTAGTATTTAGTTTGAAAGTGAAAAATTATGAACCAACGTTTAGGAAACGCATTTCACTTGCTAAAGACAAAACTGAAGGGAAAATGCCCCAAGAACAAGCAGGAAATGAAGACAGTTGCAGTAGAGGACTGGCAGAGCATCACCAGGGATGAAGCCCAGCGTCTGGTGATGTCTATGCGTTCCAGACTTCAGGCTGTAATTGACTGCAAAGGATTTGCAACCAAGTATTAAAAAGTGAAAGTTTGATTTATGATTGTTAATCTGTCCCATTACCTTTGGTTCCTTAAAAAGTGGGACACATATACAAACTGTTGTAATTCCTACACCGTTCACCTGATTTGGATGTAAATACCCTCAAATTAAAGCTGAAAGTCCGCAGTTAAAGCACATCTTGTTCATTTCATTTCAAATCCATTGTGGTGGTGTATAGAGCCAAAAAGATTAGAATTTTGTCGATGTCCCAATATTTATGGGCCTGACTGTATGTCTTAAAGTGTTTGTTACCTTAGAAAAAAAATGGATCCTGTTCCTTTAAAGCATGTTATACTGCACAGCGCTTTCTCTGTGTCATATGACCCCTTCTATCACCTATAATACCTGGCTGATCCTGCCTGGCTCTGCCTTCCCCCCTGTAAACTGATAATGGCTTATCATGGCTGCTGTGCCCTGACACCATGGTCAGTTTACATGCCTCCGTCATCTGCAGCTCTGCTCCCCCCGCCTGTCAGCTTGTACCAGTGTCTGCCCGCCCCTCCCCTCCTGCTGCTGAAATAACTCTCATTTTCATGCAATCCCCTGTCCATAATGCTGTGTGCCCCAATGTATCTGCTTTATTAAAAAAATGCTATTCTTTATCTTATTTTCTAGTGCTGCTCAGCGCTCATGTGACCGGCCGCCTCTCTTCTCCTCTCCTCCTCCTAGCTGATGTCAGTGGGGGAATCTCAGCCCGCTGTAGCTGTCAGCCCAAGAGAGGAGAGAGGCAGCCGGTCACGTGAGCACCGAGCGGTGCTCAAAAATAAGGTATACAAAGGCACATACACTGGGGCACACAGCATTATGGAAGACAGGGAATTTCATGAAAATGACAAAGTGGGGTTTATTAGTGGGGCCTAGTACACGCTAATAATTTTTTTTGTTCAATCCAGCAGGGCTGAACGGAATAAAAAAGACATTGGCTGAGAGTGTTAACCGGAAGTCAGCAGACCTTTTTCGGCCATGCCCCTTTCTGTCGACCAGCTGCAGTACACACTGCCTGACAATCGGCCCGTGTGTATGATAGGGTTGCCACTTTTTCTTCAAGCCAAACCCGAACACTTTAGCGGCGCACAGTACATTTTTTTGTTTTAGTATACACTATAGGATTGTAACAGACCTGGGACACCTTTGGGCACTCCAAAGAGAATAGTAATGCGGTGCACATAGTGCCCCCTCAACCACCTGTCAAGCCCTGTTCCAAGCCACATTCCTGTCTGAATCATGTGTCCGGGTTTGAGGTGGACTAAATTCAGGACACGATTCAAAACCCGGACTGCCCGGGTGAATCCCGGACAGGTGGCAACCCTAATGTACGGGGCTTTATATGCCTGGTTTAGATTGCTCAACCTTATGAGAGGTTTTTTTTAATATCCAGTTAAAGTCTCACAGCTTTTTTTTATCTCTTTACAGCCATGCACCCCGATTAGTAATTGCTTCCTTCCCCCTCCCTCCAATGTCCTGCGTCCTCACACAGACTTGCATTGCAGAGAAAGGGAGGGGCTGTGTCTGACCAGCTCTGTTAGTGAGTACACTGGGCTAACTCTGGTGCTAGACACCCTGCACAACTGCTGTAACAGTGCAGTGGAGATATAACAAAAGTTGCTGGTACAATGTCTGTTTGACTGCATATCTGAAATAGAAACTGATCTGATAGTTATTCATGCTATCCATGGAATACCTAAGCATGCTAAAGGCAGTCTCGGAATACCACTAGACAAAGCAAAATTGGTTGAATATACAGTATATTCTTCAGCCAAACCTTGTATTGCTTCTGTTGTTGAGAGTAAGGTATGTTCCAGCAACAGTGTTGGCATAAAATGCACATCTTCTTGAGGTTGTACCCATTGGAATCCATTTAAGATGCTAGGTTTGCATATTTTAAAATTCAACCTAGATTTAAATTGACCTTAGTAATTTGGCTCCGAACTGGAACAGGCATCTCCACAGTTCAATTAGTAAGTCGGTACTTTGGCTTGCCCTCTTCTACTTGTCACAATGTCAATATCTGGCACCCAATTGGAACCAATAAGGAAGCTTGAGAAGCTTCAGGAGGCAAGACAACACCCCGGCTTCCTAGTTAAAGTCAGTATTTGCATTGCAAGCTTTCGAGATTCAGCTTTGTTCTGGCATCTAGTGCTCTTAAGGCATTAAAAAAAGAGGCAATTCAATAATGTAATTTTTGCTACCGGTATATCTTACAGTATAATATGAGGCGTGTTCAGACAGAATAGGTCAACTTGAATGGTTTAGCAGGCTGTAATAATTTTTGCCTATTTTGTAAAAGGTTAACAAATAAATCCATTAACTTGTTTTCCGTTCAGGGCTTTATGTTACCATAAATGTCATGTGTTGTTAAATAACAGTTTTCTTAGCTATCCCTAGAAAAGAACTATGGGCTAAAATGCTTTCCTTTATTGGCTGAGTGGATTAAAATTGCAAGCTTTCAAGACTCATCTGTTCTGCCCAGGCGAGGTATTAGACAAGAGCACACTGGAAGCTTGCAATGTAAATCTATTCAAATACATGGAGTCTATTGATGACCAACATGGTACTACACTCTTTTCAAAGTGATGTATTACTTTATCAAAGGCCTTATATGATAGCTGATAATAGTTTAAAATTACTTCCAAAGACATTTTGCTTGTTAGCTGGTATGTAGCGGAACATCATGCACAATGGTTTAACAGATGATCATGAGTCTTTATTTTGGGGTCATGTATAAATCCAATTGATGTTAACAAATTGTGAAATCCTTTTTTGCAAGATAGATGTTCTTCTTTGGTGTGTTACTAACTTCAAAAAGCCAAGGAATTATTAGTAGATAAAGCTTTTCAACATTCAGGTAAGCAAAGAAATTTGATGATATTGGGTTAGTTTTGCACATCAGGGCCATTTCCAGAGATCAACATTGAAAAACATGAGCAGTTTCTGGAAGTTAGGGACAATCTACCAGTTTTGCTATGAAGTATTATGAATGTGCTCTTTTCACGAGGCCCACTTTGGGAAAAGAGGACATTCCTGGCTCTGACAAGGTAAAAGAAGAGATTTATACTCACTTCTCCTCTACCAGCTGCCTCTGGTACTCCTCATACTCCTCGCGGGTCATTCCTGCCGCTGCTGCCGGGTCAGAAGCATCAGCCCCTTCTTTCTTCTCTTCACTGGTGTCCCCCAGTCCAAAACTCTTCAGTTGATTGCTAACCATTCCCTTCAGCAGGAAGGCCATGTTGCTGTCTATCCAAACATACAAAGAGCAGAGTGAAGCGAAATGGGGATCAGGACCCAGGCTGGGAAGTCAAGCAGGAGAAAAAGTCTGCAGCAGTTTGAGTCTGTCAAGGACACACTGTTACTAGGAACTATATGCCAAAAATGGTTTGTCAGCCATAATCTGGATTAGTGGGTGAACTGTTTCGTCCACGGAGGCAGATGGTTCAGATTACTTCAAAAATCATTAGATGCAGCTGCCTACTTTCCATAATAATACCTTAAGCTAATTTCCTATCAGTCTGCATGTGATGTAACGAGAGTTTATTTATATGATACAAATTTCAAGCATAGGATGGTTTATTGACCACAGAAAGGGGATTTTAGGTAACAAATAAATAAAAGCTGTGAGAGACGTATTAAGGCTTCTATTGCTGACCTTTGTTTCTAACAAGGGGAGATACCTAGCTGTCATGTGGATCCAATTGCTTCAGTCCTACTCATCACTGACCCATAACCTGTGTAGCCAGGTGCTTAGTTGGTCAGAGGGAGCAACTATAAAGACACTGTGCTACAGCTGCTTTGTGTGCCTATACAAGAGTCTTATGCTGGCTTCCAATGCTGTTCAGCATTCATCCAGCAGAAGGAGCTGGTCGGCATCAGGGACTTGAGAGACTTTGATGCAGGTGGTTGATGAACTATGGGAAATGTAGTCTGGGAAGAGGATCTTACATAGGAGTAAATGGAGTGATGGAATGCAACTCCCAGATATATATCTTAAGAGGAGTTGAAAGGAGCAGTTTTTCCAAGGCTGTAGAGTGCAGAACTTCTTGCTGGAGGGGACCGCAGAGTGTACATCTCCATTGCTGTGTGTACTTGTCGTTTGTAGCCTGAGGCCTGGGAACCAAAGCGCTGAGAACTGGAGTCACCCTGAATGCAAAGCCAGAAGGATTGCTGACAACCAAGTGTCCAGATCAGAGTTTGATGTGCCTGGAACTGATGAGCACCTGTGGTGTTTGATTTTACTGCTGCTTGCAGACTGAATAAGGGACTGACCATCTAATAGCCTTAAATGACTGCATACAGAGCTTTTAAAGGGAATGTACCTATTTGAAACCCCCTTAAAGGTTAGATCCCACTGATTAGCCATCTGAACAAGATGTTGTACCAAATAGTGCTTAAGAAAGGAATAGAGAAAAATATAGTATGTTCCGCGCAAATGGATAGCTAAGTGCTATTATTCTGAGAGCTGCTGCCTCCACCGAACTGCACAATGTGTAGTCAGATAATATGGTATAATTAAGGTGGGAGTGGCCCGGCTCTCCTACTGCCTGGGTTTATTGGATTTTGTCAATATAGCTAATTCCTGTTTCTGGAAAAAAGCTGTGGAATGTGATACGGCTTAGACTATGTAGATGAGTGTGTGGAAAACTGTTTTGTGGTAGGAAAAAGTATATAAAAATTATATAAAATATATATGAAATGTAAGACTGGATACAATAGTAATCAAATGTGTCCAAGGTGTAAATGATAAATAAACTTCAAGTGCCCAACTTTCATCAAAGTAAAATATGTAAATAAATAACATAAGTGATACAAAGTGACTTAGTGCCAAGGTGCTAATCCACACTAGTGCCTGTAAAATGCTGAGCGGGATATATCCCGTCTTATAGGTGGACAAATGATTTCATTCACATTAAAGTGCAACTAATCGCAGGATATTTGTGAAATCATACAACAAAAATCTTGAATATTATCCACTGAAAAAACAGCAATTGAAAGACAATAGAACTTCTCCACAGTGACAAAGTGCCAGGTGCTTATATACAATAGTGAAAAAACAGTCCGTATTGCAAGAACATTTTCTTCCACAATCCTAAAGTGCAAAACAGTTCATATATCCTCTTAAGGTGCCTTGGGTGGTAATGCCACTACAAATCCGCAGTGCTTCCGGTGTTACACCTCATGTGTGCCCTATTGTGTATCTACTCACCGGACAGCACTCCCCACTGAAGGGGTATGTGCTCTGTAGTGGCTGCGATTCTTTGGTATTCCCCACCTCCGTTCCAATACCCGATATGTAAAGGAAGATGTAGAAACAGACCCAATCTCATGTAGTATATTTAGTATGAATTTATTCAAAAGGTGCTTTAAAAACTCACATTTAAGTCTTCAGCGTTCAGCGTTGTTATACAGCAGGACTCAATATTCAGGAAGTGCCGTGCTCTCTGCGTTCCACGGCTCGGACCGGAAGTGACGTAGTGACGTTGTAGCCCCGCCCTACGCGTTTCGTCATAGGACGTCGACTGGAGCGGTCTCGACTCAGACTGCTCCAGTCGACGTCCTATGACGAAAAGCGTAGGGCGGGGCTACAACGTCACCACGTCACTTCCTGCTGTATAACAACGCTGAACGCTTGAGACTTAAATGTGAGTTTTTAAAGCACCTTTTGAATAAATTCATACTAAATATACTACACGAGATTGGGTCTGTTTCTACATCTTCCTTTACATATCGGGTATTGGAACAGAGGTGGGGAATACCAAAGAATCGCAGCCACTACAGAGCACATACCCCTTCAGTGGGGAGTGCTGTCCGGTGAGTAGATACACAATAGGGCACACATGAGGTGTAACACCGGAAGCACTGCGGATTTGTAGTGGCATTACCACCCAAGGCACCTTAAGAGGATATATGAACTGTTTTGCACCTTAGGATTGTGGAAGAAAATGTTCTTGCAATATGGACTGTTTTTTCACTATTGTATATAAGCACCTGGCACTTTGTCACTGTGGAGAAGTTCTATTGTCTTTCAATTGCTGTTTTTTCAGTGGATAATATTTGAGATTTTTGTTGTATGATTTCACAAATATCCTGCGATTAGTTGCACTTTAATGTGAATGAAATCACTTGTCCACCTATAAGACGGGATATATCCCGCTCAGCATTTTACAGGCACTAGTGTGGATTAGCACCTTGGCACTAAGTCACTTTGTATCACTTATGTTATTTATTTACATATTTTACTTTGATGAAAGTTGGGCACTTGAAGTTTATTTATCATTTACACCTTGGACACATTTGATTACTATTGTATCCAGTCTTACATTTCATATATATTTTATATAATTTTTATATACTTTTTCCTACCACAAAACAGTTTTCCACACACTCATCTACATAGTCTAAGCCGTATCACATTCCACAGCTTTTTTCCAGAAACAGGAATTAGCTATATTGACAAAATCCAATAAACCCAGGCAGTAGGAGAGCCGCGCCACTCCCACCTTAATTATACCATAATTAAGGAATAGAGCCTGCAGCAGGGGCATAACGATAGGGGTTGCGATTGCAACTGGGCCCCATGCTCCAGGGGGCTCGTGTGCCTCCCTTGTACACCTGGATAGGAGGGATGGTGGGGAACCGATCTCCACCATTTTCCTCCTAATGGCAGAGATTGGTTCCTCTATATGCTGCCCCCGCCACCCCTTCTATCCAGTTTACTTGTCTTCTGCTGTTCCCAGGGTCCCTGTGTGCTTCCCTGGTCCCCCCAAAGAGCTGCTGTCTTCCCCCCTCCTCTCTTCTACCAGCTGCTGTAGAAGATGTGTCATGATGGAGAGATGAGAATGGGTCAGTAAATTTGTCATTTACCGACTCCTTCCTTTTCTGAATGTACAGAGTCAGTGATTGGTACCAATTGGGTCATTCATAACTGAAGCATAGTAAACTGTTGTTACTATACTTCCATTTCTGAATGAATGGGAGGCTCGGTACTCAACTATTCCTGTCCATTCATTCTGTGCAGCTGAGGTTACACAGATGGAGGTTGAGGGCTGAGGTTTGTTTAGACCCCTGATATCTCATCAAAGCCCCCCAACAGAGCTCCTAAAAAAATTGTAAAAAATAATAAAAATAAAATACTGATACCAGTGAGGGAACTATCAGGATTGCAAAGGTTGTAATTGCTACCGGGCCCTGGCACTTCACCACCATGGGGAGGCCCGAAGATGGCAGTAAGGGGGCCGGCTTCAGATTTTATGAAAGGGTGCGGCTGCAGGACTGTAATAAAGAGACCCGCGATGGGAGTAAAGGGCCCCATGATCAGCGAGGAGAAGGAAGGGCCCTCAGGGGGGATTCTGGGTTCTGACCTGGTCCTGATCCAGCTGAAGACCTGAGAAAAAAAAGGGGCAACACTGAGGTATCCTGAACTTATTAAGGTAGTGAGAAAAGAGGAAATTCTGCTTGAGGCCAAGAGAGTCATGGCCAGCCCAAGCATGAGGTTGTCAGTTGTAGTTGGGTCGGTGAATGTAGTAGAAGTCGATTTGGAAATAGCATCCCTGAAGTCGCAGATGTCACACGGGATGGAAATGATGATTCTGCTGGCAGCCAAAATAACCTCTGTATCTAGCAAAGGTGCCCAGCACCAAATTCAATTTCTAGAAGAAAAAGCCATTCCAGGAGAGGGCTCAATGCGTTCCATTAACTGACTTGGAAGATCTTCATGAACAGCTGGCAGAGTTGAAGAGAACAAGCATCTTTCAAGAGTCATAGAGCCCTAGTGCCTCTCACATAGTGGTGATGTGAAACAAGAATGGTTCCCTGGACTTCCTGTTCCAGCGCCACATGTGAAGGAGCAGCGGTCGGCAGCTCCGGGCACATACCGATATATGAAATTGGCACTAACACCTCCAAAAGCATGCTCAATGTGGCAAAAATCCCCCCCCGCCTGCTGATCCCGTGGCCCGAGCACAGATCACCAGGCCCGGCCTCAGCATGTATGGTGGACAGATTTGATGCTTCACAGTCACATCAAGGAGCGACACCTTATCCGGCCATGGCGGTAAGCAATGCGGCTCATCCTACATCCATGCTACCACCACTGCCAGAAGATCAATATGGGGGCTTGGCCCAAGCTGTTGCGGCTTCACTATCCCCCACTATCATGCCTGCAGTAGACTGAGCCATTGCTGCAGGAATCACGCAGCTAAGAAAGGAACTGGGCGAACACGCAGAGCGCATAGGGGAATTAGAGCTCCGGGTCTCTGATATAGAAGACGCGCTACAAAAACGCACACTCCTCTGACCAACAGACCAGACACAACAATATCTATTAGACAAAATCGACGACCTGGGAAATCGAGGGAGATGGAATAATCTGAGGATTATTGGTCTTCCAGAGTCCGTAAACTCAGACTCCCTACATGAGATATGCGCAACGCGTATTCCGGGGGCTCTCTGCATAACAACACATTGCACGGTGGAAAGGGCCCACTGACTAGGAGCACCTTCGAACGACAGACGCACACCTCGTCCAGTTATTGTGCGTTACCTTAACTATGCAGATAAATATAGAATATTGAGATCGTTCCAGAACTCAAAGTCACTCCAGCTGGAGGGTTACAAACTCTTACTATTTGCGGATTATTCCCAGGAGGTCTCACACAGGAGAAAGGCATTTCAACCCATTTGTGCCGCCATGTTTGAGAAAAGAATCAAATGCACTTTAGCATACCCAGCAATCCTCAGATTCACAGACCCCACAGGAGACCAAAAATCATTCTCTCATCCAGAAGAAGCGCTTCAACAGGGGAGGGCTGGCCCAGGGGGTAGGGTGGCAATAGCCCCCCCAGGCCACCCTAACTTACATTTAAAATGACCGATGGCTGCTGCCCGCTCACACTTTTTTTTTCTTGTGGAGGAAGGAAATAGGGCCCAGGGGCGCAGCCACCTACTAACTGCAGGCAAAGGGGGGGCGCCCAGGGCTGGCCCTACCATGGATCCCGCTAGGCCCATTGGGTGGGCATGGATGGTGAGCTGATTCGGTGGTTCAATGGGCCACTTGACTGGACTTGCCCCCCAGGCCTATGGCTGCCAGCCCTCCCCTGTGCTTCAATATATGCATACCTATATGCACATCCCTATGGACACTTCTGCTCCACCTCTGCCCTCCGCCTGGGAACCAAGGAATCAACGCAGCCCCAGGAAGGATTCAGCCAAAAAAATGCAGCCCGTAGACCTCTCCAGCTGTGATCACAATCACTGAAGTGAGAACCACACACCCGCTCTACTAGGGCTACAAGGACAATGACATTCCTAACATTATCTCTTTTGCTCTCCTTAGGTCCCATACAAGGGCAATATCTTGCTTCCCTCTTACCCGCCCTGATTATATGTAAGTAACCTGTGTTACTGTTACATCTAGGAAGCCCTTTTACCTGTTAAAAGTTTACTGTTAATTCAAATTAACAATTGTACGTAATGCTACAGCCTTACCGAGGGGCATTCTACCATACATCCCGCTCTTTCTAGGAGCCTGGCATATGCTCGGACTGCGGAGACAAAATATATGTCAAGCAGGTCCAATAAGGCAGAGGCTATCTATAGCCTAAGGAGGCTAAAGCATTATTGGCACTCCGGTAATGCTGTCATAGTAAGGTGAAAACACATGTGGAAGAAAGAAAAGTTCAGTCTCCACCTGTCTTTTCCAATAGACTTTGCTTCTAATCTATTGTTTATGTCCTCCATCTTCACCCGCACTCTCCAAACCCCTTCCTATGGTCATACACCACCACACTCACCAACACAATTGGACCACCAGACTCTTTAACCTTTTGTGTCAACTCACCCACTACCAGGGTTTACAAACCCCCATAGACACATCTACAATATGAAACTTATTTCATGGAACGTTAAGGGCCTGTGTTCACCAAACACATGGCAGTCCTACGACATTTGAAACACCTGAAGGCAGACATAGCGCTGCTCCAAGAAACACACCTCTCAGAAACGGACCTCGCTTGCATGCGTAAGCTATGGGTATGCCAGGTCTTTGGTTCCCAAGCAGTCAAAGGTAGAGCAGGAGTTCTCCTACTTATACATAAAAACCTCCCCTGCGAGGTGCTTTCAACACATACAGATGTAGAGGGATGAATGCTCACAGCAATTCTCAAAACCCACTCACGGGAATGGGCATTAACTAACATCTATGCCCCGAATTCCCCATCTAAAAAATTCTTTCAAGTTTTCGCCTCCCATGTAGCCCCTCACCTTCCCCTGCCGTTGCTCATAGCTGGAGACTATAACTCAGTAATGGACACTTTTGAAGACAGACAACATAGCAGCAAGCTCACCCCTGCCCCCCCCCCAACACACTCTTCGCACCCCCCCACCCACCTACAACAATTTGCTGAGAGTCTCCAGCTGACAGACTTATGGAGACTGGTAAACCCAGAAGGAAGGGAGTACACCTTTTTCTCCTCCCCGCACAACTCACTATCCGGAATCGACTATGACCTCCTCAACTCTCTCCTCCTTACCTATACATCAGACCCACAAATACATGATATGGCCATATTCTACCATACCCCAATCTCAGTCAACAGAACAGGTTTTACTCCACAAAGCGACAATTGGTATGGCGCTTCTCCACCTACCTAGCACACAACTAGATATTAAACCAAATCATCGCCACCACCTGGGAAAAATACTCAACCACTAATTCCACACATTTTAACGAAAATCCCAACCTGTTCTGGGATGCAGGGAAAGCAGTTCTCCATGGTAGAATCCTCTCCTATGCTTAAAGTCACAAAAAAGAACATTAAAGGAATACACTGCAGTGAGCAAAGCCCTTAGGTCAGCCCAAGTCCTTTTAGCCCATAATAACACCTGGGAACACAGAGACACATGGAAAAAAGCAAAAGCTCACTTCGACTCTTGGGCTGATGAACAGGAATGACTACATAAATCACTGCTCAATTTAAAATACCATAACTATGGAAACAAGCCAAGCAAATTACTAGCTAGACTATGTAAAGGCCCCCACACATATGCCCTTAAGGATAAATCAGGCACTCGAGTTAAACCTCCCTGGAACAATTCTACATGTCCCTCTATGGCCCTGGCCCCATCGATGAGCAATGGGCCAATTCCTTCCTAAAGAACATCTCCCTACCCAAGATTAAGGAGGAACTCCTAATTCAGCTCAACACCCCGTTTTCTCTCTTAGAAATAACCAACGCCATCAAATCACTCACCCTGGGTAAGGCACTGGGCCCAGATGGTTACACATCAGATTTTAATAAACTCTCTCAGAACACAATAGCCCCTACCCTTCTCCGAGTCTACCAAAATAATCTCGAAGGTAATGGCTATATACAGTCGGGATTCCAAGCTTACATCAAGCTCATACCAAAAAAAGAACCCAACCGAACCTGGTTCATATCGCCTCTTATCTTTATTAAACATAGACTCTAAAATTCTCTCTAAAATAATTGCATATAGGCTAGCACCCATCATGCCTGATCTCATCCACCCCTCGCATGCGGGCTTCAGCCAGGGCAGATCAGCCACCTCCAATATACGAAAAGTATTGGCAGTGTTGGAGAGGGCCAAGGCCAGCTCCACCAGTGAAACTGCTATAATCACACTAGACGCTGAAAAGATTTCGCTGGCTGGAGCTGTTCCTACTAAAATATGGCTTCTCAGGGCCCTTCCTACATCTTATTCAGGAAATGTACTCAGCACCCACTGCCAATGTAGTCGTGGTGGGCCTTCTCTCCAACACTATTCGAGTCCATAAGGGAACTAGGCAAGGATGCCCCCTCTCTCCATTCCTCTTCAACCTGGCAATTGAACCTCTTTCTTGATTCCTAACATTCCACTCTAAATTACATGGCGTCAAAACTGGCAATCAAGAACTTCGTACCGCCCTTTTCGCGGACGATATTCTTATCTTCTCATCTAACCCAGAAAACGATGTTCCCCACATAAAAGAGATATTCACCACATTCAAAGCCTGCTCAGGTCTAAGAATACATTTCTCAAATAGAGTTGAGCGAACACCTGGAAGTTCGGGTTCTGCTGGTCCGTCCGAACTTCGGGACAAAGTCCGGGTCCGGGTCCGGACGGAACCCGAACGATCGCACGGACAACGAACCCCATTGAAATCAATGGGGACCCGAACTTTTAGGCACAAAAATGGCTGTAGGAAAGTCCTGGAAAGCCCCAGAGGGCTGCAAAAGGAAGTAAAATGGGGGTAAGGGTAGGGCAAGTGCCCTACAAAAAATGGGGACAGGGAAATAACTGTAAATATTTTTAAAAAAATAAAAACATAAAAAAAGCAAAAATGGAGGTGAATGTGGATCATCTTCAAACTGTGTCTGAAAAGTATTAATTAACGGTAGAAGCCATATAACTGTTCTAAAATCATCTTCAAACTAGGGCAAGTGCCCTACAAATAAATGGGGATAGGGAAAATAAATTAAAATCAAGTAA
>BLSH010001687.1:115414-145660 GCA_018402905.1 Glandirana rugosa
AAAATTATTATCGCCCTATCAGACTTCACCCATATTTTCAAAACCCTTTGACTGGTAGAATTTGTTCACTGTAGAGGGTTTGTAACTCTCTCCCTCTAAACGGGTTAAAAGGTCAAGACGTTAATAAAATAAGTCGCACCCCTCTTTCAACTCTACCATCTATCTGGTTCCACAAAAAGGGATAAAACTAGAGGTCTATCCAATACACTACACACCGATACCTCTTGCGGCTCATTCCTCGGGTCGATCCCCCTACTCTCACATTATCTCCCTCCTAAAGTGAGAAACTCTTATCACAACTCGCTTGGGCCTGACATTGCAAGCCCAGGCGAACCCGAACGATTTTTGAAATGTCCGGGTCCGGGTCCGTGCCACGGACACCCTAAAGTTCGGTACGGACCCGAACGTTACAGTCCGGGTTCGCTCAACACTATTCTCAAAGAGTGAAATCCTCCCTCTATTACACTCTCATCCCCCTAGCTGGGCTCCTTACTCGGCGTTCTCCATAGCCACACATCACATAACCTATCTGGAGATCAAAATAGGGAAAAACACCTTGGTCTATCTACCATCTCAACTTTCTCCCCACGCTGAATAAAATAATTGCAGAACTGGAAAATTGGGCAAATCTCCCTCTCTCAATGTTTGGGAGATGTCACTTGTTTAAGATGGTCAGTTTCCCAAAACTTTTATACCCACTTCAGACTATCCCGCTATTATTAAAACCCTCAGACATACAAAAATTACACAAGACGCTATCTCGCTTCTTATGGAAAGGTCGAAAACCACGAATATCCCTACGCCAATTATTTCTACCCAAGTACAATGGGAGAGTGAACCTCCCCAACGATAGACTATATAACATATCCGGTCTTCTGACAGTGGGGGTGGACCGGACAACGAGATCTTCTAAATATTCCAACTATGATATCAAGTCACAAATGTCCCACCCCCATAATCTGTTATCATTGCTGCATTGTACTATCAAAACTATTCCTACCGAATTGAGAAATAACCTTCTTATAAGGGACACTGCAGTGGCATGGAGGGAAACATGTAGAACACTGGGAGTCTCTCCTCACATCTCCAGATCTCTAACGATTTGCGGTCACCCATTGTTTCCCCAAGCACAGCAACGTCAAATCATATCAACATCGTCTTCACAGGGGCTGTGAAAAAGCTTGCCCAATTATTTGATGAACCATCGGGTACACCTAAACCGACCAAACTAATCTGCCACAAATTTGGTCTACCGAAGCATCACAGCTTGTTTGTTCATCAAGCCACCATTTTTGTCTCCAGCATATGTTCCTCTAAAGACCTCCGGTTTAAGACTTCCCGGAACAGAAACGTCATAAAATTTCTGAGATATACAAACCTCTGGCTTCTCTACCAAAGATAATTGCCAAACATTTACCTTCCAAAGCCTGGAATAAAGATCTTCCATCTCCAGATGCATTTGACAACATCATAATGGGTTATAACACCACCCGCACCTTTGTCCTGAACAAATAATGGCGTAAACAATTTAAAATCATGCATAGAGCCTACAAACCCCATCTGCAACCCAAGGAGCTCCCTGGTGGATCCATATGCTCACTCTACAAAACCCCCAACCAACACTACTTCACAAGCTATGGTCCTGTCCTCACATAGCACGCTACTGGAACCAAGTGGAAGTATTTATCGCCTCCATCACTGGCATTCCACCCCACAGGAATGTCTACTTACTATTATTTGGCTCCTTTGAATCTCTACTCCAATCCTTACCAACAACCCAAGCGAAAATTCTTCAACAAAACAAGGCCTGGCTCTCCACTTGCTATATGGCAGCCAGAAGAGCTATCCTAAAGCACTGGACTTCCTCTATCCCTCCCTCAATCCACGACATCGAGTCAGACCTGGCAAACCTACACAAGCTGAAAAAGCTAGACCTCCCTTCTTCTGGCCCCAGCAAATCCACGCAATTTCACCGGAAATGGGCCACGTACAGCATTATTTTGCAACTCATGAACACTTGATCGACAACCAATACTTCAACACAGCAGACGCAAGTCCGCTATACACATCAGCCCAAATCCAGCAGGAACTCACAGAATCACTTCACCCAGACCATGACAAGCATAGGCACCCAAGGCCTCCTAAGCAGGATCAACACATCAATGTGGAACTTACCTCTTGATCTGCCATAACCTTTCTGAACCAACAGGGGATCTGGAAAGGACTAAGGAACAACTACAACAGGGGGCCACAAACACTATGAACTCAAAAGTCTCCTAATGTACCCCGAACAACAGAGCCTCCCAGGTCTTGTTCCTTTTTCACATCATCTCATCACCCCCTACTATACAACACAATTGGACTGGGTGAATAATCGGACAGCAACATATAGTGATATTGACGAGTAAACCCCCACCTACCCCTACCCCCCCCCCCCACTCCCACCCCTCTTTATGATGTTCAACAAGTACAGTGTAACCCAAAAGTTAAGTGCAAAATTATTGATTGTTAAGGTATTGACATGTTATTTTCAATAAATTCTCTTTGAAAAAAAAAAAAAAAAAAGATTGGTTCCCTGAAAATGTGCAATGACTAATGCATGCTCAACCGGAGAACTATCCCTGACCAGTACATCACCCCAGTGATAGAAGGTGCCCTACTGTGCCTGTCGTGGGCAAAGTGGTTCAGTTTGCTGGACCTAAAGAGTGGGTACTACCAGAGCTGCATACATCCAGAAGACACATAGAAGAAAGGCCTTTATCTGACCCCAAGAAGCTAGAAGTGGTCATTTCATGGCAAAGACCAAACAATGTGACTGAACTGAGGTTATTTCTGGGATAGCTCAGCTTCTTAATGAGTTGCTGAAGAAGGAAGATGAGGAAGATGATACAAAATCACCGAAGTCATCCAGGCAAATTAGATGGCCCAAGAAGCCTCGAGAATCAAGATCCAAGACTAGTGGACTGGCCAGTGTGAGAAGGCCTTACATCAGTTGAAGAGGGTCTTAACCAATGCCCCTGTCTTGGCCTATGCTGATCCAACCAACGAACTGCATGTCGCTGCCAGCCCTGAGGTGGGTTGTTGTATCAAGAGCATGACACACACCTATGACCTGTTGCCTATGTGTGCCAAAGCCTCACCCCCTATCCCACCCACAAGCTGGAGTTCTTTGCTTTGAAGTGGACTGTAGTGGATGAGTTAAAAGACTACCTCTATGGTGCAGACTTTGTGGTTAGGACCAATAATAATCTGTTCACGAATATTCTCACTACAGCCACGTTGGATGCCATGAGGCATAGGTGGTTGGCTGCTCTATCTGGGTTCCGATTCAGCCTGAAGCATCGCCTAAGGGTCAGAAACCAAGATACCTATGCATTGTCAAGAAGACATTATGACCCTGAAACTCCCTCAGAAGCGTGGACCCAACTAACATCAGAAGAGATCCAAGCTTTGTGCCGAGGAGTGGAACATCCCGTCAAGAGAGCCCCAAGGGCTGAAGCTATTGAGGTTTTGCTGCAGGTGTTCTCAAGCTGACCTCACTCAAGTGCGAGATGAAGGGCTAAATAAGCTCCCTAAGAAAGACTTGAGAAGAGACCAGATGGAAGATCCTCTCTGCAGTCTGACTCTAAAAGCTCTGGAAAGTGGACATCCAGATCTGCTGTTGGTGAACTCTCCAAAGAAAGCACACCTAGTCCATAAAAAATGGGATCAATCACAGCTACGTGGCAGGGTTGGTCTATCAGAGGGGCCCCCGTTGATGATCCTGCAGTGTTCCTGCCAGACAAGCACTGAGAAACTGTGTTGGCTGCCTTGCATGAAGACCATGGTCATTTAGGGCCCGAAAGAACTTTGAAATTGGTTGGCTCCTCCGGGGGAAAGGGCTACACCTGTATGCAGATTAAGAGTTCTAACTTGGATGATTGGACTGTTGAGAGTAACCATGAAAACACATCTGTGAAGCAAGTTGTCCGTGCTTAAATAATACACAGAACAAAACTCTGTTTGGCTGGGCAAGGCTACAGGTTTATAGATTAGAACAACATTTTGTTCAAGTATCAAGTAAACCAACAAGTGCATTTAATAATAACGCTGTTCACATAGGTGTGCGCAGCCTATTGCATTAGGGTGTGCACTACAAAGCACGCACAAACAGGAGTGTGTACATATGTCAGAAGGGCAGAGGAAGGTGTCAGTAAAGCAAACATAGGTGTCAGTAGTTTATTTTTATTTTATTTGTTTTTTACAATTTTTTTTTATTATTATTTTTTACAATATTATATTTTATTTTTTTACAATTTATTTTAGGAGCCCTGCTGGGGGGCTTTGGTGAAATATCAGGGGTCTAAATATACCCCTGATGTCTCACTTTTGAGACAGAGAAAGAGACTGAGGACAGAGATTCCCCTGTCCCTTTCTCTGCAGCCAGGCAGCAGGGAGAATCTGCACAGTACAGGGTGATTAGGGTGTGCATGGGCACACCTGCCACCCTATGTGCGCGCCACGCCTATGGCTGTTCAAGTTTCAAGTAGAATGTGAGCACCCAATTATTGTAACATCTGAGTATTGACAAGATAATCACCAATAAAGCCATGGCAAACTCAAAACAGTAGGAGCAGGTGGAGATTCTCCTGGTGGCTGAACAGCTTCAGGGTCAGTGATTCCACCCCTCACACAATCCCACATGACTCTTTGCACACCAACAAGACCACACAGCCAATGATAATCTTGTATGTAGCATAATTAATCAAAATCAAAGGGGGTAGGGAAGAGGAGATCTTGCATCTACTACCAGGGAGACATGCATCCAGCAGTCAAGGCTCACTTTCCTTTAGATCAAAGGGCTGTCATTCTAATCTGTATTTTTGGTAGTTAATTAGCAAAGGAAG
The DNA here is from genome assembly GCA_018402905.1 of Glandirana rugosa. NCBI lineage: Eukaryota > Metazoa > Chordata > Amphibia > Anura > Ranidae > Glandirana > Glandirana rugosa. The sequence goes on from BLSH010001687.1 coordinate 120,301, forward strand.
CCTCAATGTTTCTCTTACAAAATGTTTTCTCTTTCTTGGGTGGCACCAGAGCTGATTATTGCTGGGGTAAATCTTTTGAAAGCCAGTTTATAAAATTAACTCCTGAAGAAATCTGTATATGATGAATCATGTTGAGCATTTTCAAGTTTTTATGTGACATTTTACTAAATGGTTTTACACAATCCTGTTTTATTCAATTTTGATATACAGTATACAGGCTTGGATAGAAGAAGGCACCAGACAAGGACCCATTGGCAGGTGAAAGAAGGGCTGACGTTGCACAATTGCAGGAGGTAGCGCAAGACTGGGTTTCTGTAGAGAGCAACAGCAAGAGCAGAGTGGTGGTATGCAATAGGAAGAAGGGAGATGAGTCTTAACGATGCACAATATTGGTCATATTGTGCATCGTTAAGACTCATCTCCCTTCTTCTGTGTGTGTATGGTCATAGGAATAAAAGAAAATTCCCAGCTCTACTTACCAGCAGGCCTGCAACAAACCGAATTGTCCTAACGGTTCATGTTAAAAACAGGGGTTTTCTTGTTAAAAAACAAAATAAAAAAATGGGTTTAGTTTGCACACATTTGCAAATACATGAGTAGGCTGCAGTGACCACATCACAGCACCAAGTAGGAGCACATATATAATAATGGATATATTGAGGGCAGGTATGCCTGGAGGGAGCCCACTGCTCCTTAAAGGGCACGGTGGCGAACTGTACACCCAGAAAATAGCACAATGGCAGCAAAAGGTGTCCAGTGTACCCCCTCACCAAATAACCAATGGTGCAAAAATGAAACCCCTGTTTTTAATGTGAACTGTTAGACAGGACAATTCGGTTTGCTGCAGGCTGGCTGGTAAGTTGAGCAGGGATATTTTCTTTGTTGTTGTTTAAAATGCGTCACTCTTCCATGTGCTTCTTGCTGTTAAAACCAGCTATAGGTTGGGGCAGTTGCCATTTGTTTGTACTGCTGGGTATTTGGTGAAGGAGCGCACTGGACACCTTTACGGCCATTGTGACATTAGCTGGGTGTCCAGCACGCCCCTGTGCCTTTAAGGAGGAGTGAACTCCCTCCGGGCATTCCTGCCCTCAATAAAAATGTATAGAGTTAGGACTACAGCTAATACTGGGGTGTGGTAACGTGGCCTCTGCAGCTTATGCATGTATTTGGAAATGTGTGCAACCTTACCCCTGTTTTTAGTGAACTGTTAGACAAGACAATTCGGGTTGTTGCAGGCTGGCTGGTAAGTTGAGCTGGGAATTGTTCTTTGTTGTTTGACATCACCCTTCCATGTGCTCCTTGCAGTTAAGACAGCTATAGGTTGGGGCAGTTGTTGATGTAGGGTTGCCACCTCATCCCTTTAAAACCAAACACATACTAATTACACAGGTTCTGTGGCTGATTAAGGTGGTAATTAAACTCACTTTGTGCTTTATCTGCATTAAATCAGCCTCAGAACCTGTGCAATTCATATATGTTCAGCTTTAAAGGGATGAGGTGGCAATCTCAGCGACCAGTATGATCATAAGGACTGGAAATACCCCATCGAATGCATGTTTGGTGGCAGACATTGAATGTGATGAGACAATTTGGATATTAAAAAAATATATATATGTGGCTGAAAACTATGCTACTCAACCTTTTTTGTGTCACTGAAGTAGTATGAATTTTTAAATGAGTTCTCGGTTTTTAAACTTTTTTAGTTTTGGATAGAGTGGTAGGTTTTTATTGCTGTTTGTGTTTCTATTAGAGTGATTCACTCTCTTTTTGTCCTGGTGACCATTCACAGGGACTGAAGGTAAGGGGAAAAACGAAATTTTAAATTGCCACCCGAACATAATGGGAAGGGTAATCTTCTGTAAATACATACCTGTAAATATAAACCAAATAAGCTCTTTAAAAGTAGTTTAGAACTGCTTTGGTGCTGCTTTTGTGTACTTTTCAGCATGCTTTGAATACCTAGGCACCTTGGATCTACATTAAATAGAAATAACTTCTTCCCTGCAGATTCAGCTCCGAGTTCATCAGGAACTGGACATGTGCTGCAGCACCAATGCAATCAGCTTAATAACAGATTTCCAGAAACTCTGCTCTATTTTTAGAGCCGTCAGAGGAGGAGGAGTTTAGAGGGGTTAATTCCTTCATTTGCATTAGTTGCTTTCTAATTAAATTAGTCTCCGTTCCCAGAAAGTTGCGGATATTCTATAATCCAAGCTTACCATCGATCATTTCAAGGAAATTAACTTTGTTCATACAAAAAATAAAAGGCAACAAGCTGAGAAAAATAAACAATGGAAGGTCTAATGTGGCAGATGATACCTGTATATGTCGTTATTATTTTATCTCCTTAATGTATTTCAAATTGTGTTCCTGGTCATGTGATCAGTATGACTGGACAATTATGGCAGTCACAGGGAAAATGCATTACTTTGATACAGTAAAAAAATGTTCCTGTCTACAGCACTGAATATTTTTTGCAAAGAAGATCAACATGGCAGTTAAACAGCGTACAATATTCTCAAAAAAGATGTAACAAAAAAATTAAAATAATAATTTGTGTCCTCATTCTTCATCCCTTAGGGTCAGTGATGGCTGGTACCCCATTTTTATTGGGGGGGGGGGGACAAACAAACCACCCGCCACCCCCGTTCAGTTGAACAGTCAAACCCCCACCCCCTGCCCGTCGCTTGCTCGTCAGCCCACCAGCCCCGCTTAACCCATCTAGGTGGCGGGCAACACTTCCTTCTTGGCGGCTTCACCCTGCTTCTCCTCCTCCACAGTGGCCAATATGAAGGCTTCTCCTCTCGGCTAATCGGGTCTTAAGAACCACTTCCTGATTGGCAGGAAGGAGAATCAGGAAGACAATAGTGAATATTAATTTGCTATTGTCACTCAACTAGGTGGGCTCAGGGCGCAGTGCTCTGCGCCCCATGCCCACCCTGTTTTTGAAGCCTAATTATGTGCTTAAAAAAAAAAACCCCCATTGAAATTCATGCGTCCAGTGCCCTGCATATAGATTAGGGGCCGGGCGCATGGATTAGGGGGGCGGCGCCCTTATGGACCGGCTGCCACTGCTTAGGGTGTAGATATCTTATCGAGGATGGATATTGAAGCATCTACCAATCCTGAAGCCAGCTACTATTGCTCTTCCAGGTTGGCTGACATACACCATTCAGTCATAGCTTTATGACCACCCACCTAATATTGAGTAAGTCCCCCTTTTGCCACCAAAACAGCCCTAACTCAACGAGACATTAGTGCCCCAAGACCTCCGAAGGTATGCTATGGTAGCAGCTCCTTTAAGTCCTGTAAATTGTGAATAAAAAGTAAAGGTTAAAGGAAATGGCACTAGAAAAATTAAAATCAAATATACAGTATCTCACAAAAGTGTAGATTAAATCAGTAGTGTATATTAAATGCATAATAATAATATTTGAATAAGAAGTGTGAAGAACCCATGCACCGAAATGGATAAAGGGAAAGACTACAATATCTCACAAAAGTGAGTACACCCTTCACATTTTTGTAAACATTTTATTCTATCTTTTCATGTGACAACACTGAAGAAATTATACTTTGCTACAATGTAAAGTAGTGAGTGTACAGCTTGTATAACAGTGTAAGTGTACAAAAGTGAGTGCACCCCTATGTGAAAATGTCCAAGTTGGGCCCAAAATGTCAATATTTTGTGTGGCCACCATTATTTTCCAGCACTGCCTTAACCCTCTTGGATATGGAGTTCACCAGAGCTTCACAGGTTGCCACTGGAGTCCTCTTCCACTCCTCCATGATGACATCACAGAGCTGGTGGATGTTAGAGACCTTGCGTTCCTCCACCTTCCGTTTGAGGATGCCCCACAGATGACTAATCTGATGCAGTGTGCGATGTGTGGTCTGAGCACCGACAAGCTGACCCCCCCACCCTTTCAACCTCTGCAGCAATGCACGTATACGTCTATTTCCCAAAGACAACTTCTGGATATGACACTGAGCATGTGCACTCAACTTCTTTGGTCAACCATGGCCTTTTTCTGAGTGGAACCTGTCCTGTTAAACTGCTGTATGGTCTTGGCCACTGTGCTGCAGCTCAGTTTCAGGCCACCTTTATGTAGAGCAGCAATTCTTATTTTCAGATCCTCAGAGACTTCTTTGCCATGAGGTGCCATGTTGAACATCCAGTGACCAGTATGAGAGAGTGAGAGCGATAACACCAAATTTAACACACCTGCTCCCCATTCACACCTGAAAACTGATCCCCTATTCAACATATGTTTCGCTGTTAAGCTTAGTCAGGAAGAGACGATATATCATATCCTGTAAATTGTGAAGTAGGGTTTCCTTGGCTCGCACTTGGTTTTCCAGCACACCTTGAACTCGTCTTTCTGAAACTATTTTTGCTGTGTGGCAGGGTGCATTATCCTGCTGAAAGAGGCCGCTGCCATCGGGGAATACTGTTTCTATAAAGGGGTGCACTTGGTTAGAAACAATGTTTAGGTAGGTGGTATATGTCAAGTAACATCCACATGAAAGGCAGGACACAAGATTTCCCAGCAGAAATAATAACTGTGGGGGATAAACTGATGGAGAAAATTAAAATACAGTTATTAGGTGTGGGTATTCAGCATGCTATTAGGACAGTTCACAACATGAATCGCAGAAGAAAGAGCAGTGCGATCCTCATGTGTTCCAGGTGCAGTGCGATTTCTGAATGGGTTGAAATTGCACTGGACCGTACCAAGAGTAGTGTATGTACTACATTATAAAAAGCACAGGAATGGTGTCTCACACTGCTAGGATGTTGAACTGCAACAGTCTTTACTGGAAATGTGCGTGAGCGACTGCCTTGAAGGAGGCTACCATCAACCTCAGCATCTTAATGCAGAAACAAATGGAGGGGCTTTCCAGGGAGCAACTCCTACACCTTGGGAGTGAAGGGTTCAAAGTTTTTCCTAGGGCAGAAAAACGAATGCCTGAGCTTTGCCCAGGACAAGGACCAGATATTCCTGATGGTACCACGGCTCCAGAGTTGACTTTTTGAGACTGAGAACACGACTTGTACCATCTGCTGCACATTGACCCTGAGACCTTCTCTCAATTGCTTCAGGAGTATACCATATAGATACCCTAGAATGGGGATTCTCCTGGCTTTCTGGGGGCAGGACCTTCATGAACACCCGCAGTGACATAAGCTAGGGCACAGGGCAGATCCACAAGCTGATAATGTTGTCCCCCCCCCCCACTGCAATTATGTAGAAATATAGGGGTGGAAGTAGACATCCTTGATCTCCACCAAGGCTAGGAAATACCCCAAATGTAGGGAAGCAACCAATGTGTCTTACATATTCCATATGGCAATTTTGAATGTGTAAGGCTGAGCATCGCCATTTGGCTTGGGTACCCTGAACAGGTTGGAATAGTAAGCCTTTCTGTTTCTGGAACAGGGGCAATGACCCTTGACAGCACAACTCGTCTGTTGCAGCAAACAAGGCTGCACTTTTTGTTGGGTACAGTGCAACAGTGTGGATGAGACCAGATGCGAAACTCCAGTTGGTAGCCTCTGGACACGTTTTGGACCCAAATAATAGGCGGTATCTCAGATCCATACAGCTGCAAAGGCTGCCAAATGATCCCCTCATTTGCAGAAATGGGGACACCTCTTCATTGGAAAGGTTTGCTGCCCATCTTGGTGGGCTTGGGTCTCCAGGCCTGTTTTTTTACAAAAGGAAGTTTTTAGTTTCTGAGAAGAGCAAAAGGAACTGTTCTTGGTACCAGACTAAGACCCCTTTCACACTGAGGCAGTTTTCAGGCATCTTAGAAAAAGCCTTGGAAAAATGCCTGAAAACTGCCTCCCATTCTTTGTAGAGTGCCTTTTCACACTGGGGTGCTGCGCTTGCAGGACGCTACGAAAAGTCCTGCAAGCAGCATCTTTGGGGCAGGTTGGGAGCAATGTAAATTGCGCTCCCAAAACACCCCTGCCCATTGCAATGAATGGGCAGTGCTTCCAAAGCGCCTGAAAAACGATTTGTAAGCGCCGCAAAACGGGTCTTTTTTTGTTTTTTTTTTACCCAAAAAAACAGCCTGCCAACGCCTGAAAGCCGTCACAAAAGTGTCGCTAAAACACGGCAAGAACCGCCACTTTAGCGCTGTGTTAGGGGCTCGCTGGAGTGAAAGGGGTCTAAGACAGCTTTTGCCACTTCTTGAGAGGTAAAAGTGCATATCCATCCCATATCTTCTTGATAAATGTGTACAGAGCATTACCAAAGAGGTGTCCACTCTTAAAAGGCATTTGTTCCAGCTCCTTGCAGAGGCGCTCAGCTGACCAGCATTTAGACCCCTTTCACACTGAGGCAATTTTCAGGCATTATATCGCTAGAAATAGCGCTTGTAAAGCTCCTGAAAACTGCCTCCCATTCATTGGAATGAGTGCTTTCACACTCGGGCGATGCACTTGAGGGATTGGAAAAGAGTCCTGCAAGCAATGCTCCCAAAAACACCCCCACCCATTGCGATGAATGGGCAACGCTTCTGAAGCACCTGAAAAGCGATTCGGAAGCACTGCAAAATGGGTCTTTGTTGTGGTTTTTTTTAAAGGTCCCGTTTTCACGTGACTTTTAAAAACCAGCCCTCTAGCGACTGAAAATGCAGATAAGGCACCAAATGAGTTTAATTACCACCTTAATCAGCCACAGAACCTGTGTTAATATGTGTCCTGGATTAAAGGAATGATGTGGCAACCTTATTGTTCCCTTTTGGATAGAGTAAGGGAGGGTTATAACACCTGTCAGTTTTTATTTTTGCCATCTGCATTCCATTGGGGAGATTACACATCACTTCCTGTTCAATAGACAAAACAGGAAGTGAGAGAAAATATCTCCAAAGTGAGGGAATCCCAGGATGTCCCCAGGGTCACCATAACTAGTGTCCCCATTGGAAGATATCCCCTCTATTACTTTTTGATATCAACCCAAAATTTGGGATTTTCTTTTACTTTCACTCTCCATGATAATGGTAAAAAGGACAAATAGAGGGTCTCCCTCATGGAGGCACAGAAAGCAATAAAAATCTGACAGGGGTTCTAATCCCTCTCCTTTTCATCCAAAACAAAAAGTTTTGCTTTAATGACACATTAGGCCACAGCAGAGTTGCCAGAGAGAATCTCCCAAGCCGCCCTCAAAGAAAAGCAACGTGTCTGAGAGGAGCTCAGTGTCCTCTGGGTCAATGAACCAGAGTGAAAGGGTCAGGGTTCTTTTACCATACACTTTGCCCATACCAGAAAAGCCTGGCATTCTCTCCCCCCCCCATGGATGCAATGGTGGGTTACATGGTCACAGTAGCCAATTAAAAGGGCACCATAAAAAAGGACTCCATTTTTTTTGTAAGGTCTTTAACACATTGTCCGCTGATATAGTAAGGGTCTTATAAGACACAGCATGTTTCTCCCTCTTTTTGCTGAAACTTCTATCAGGTAGTGTGGTGCAAACCGCTTAGGAGCCGAAAATACCTTGTACAGATGGGCCCAGGTCTTTCAGCATGAGGATGCAACAGAAAGACCTTTGCAAGTCCCAACCCTAATACGTTGAGGGTTCTGTTAATGACCGTTTTAAGTTTCAATGGACAACCTTTGTGAGAATGTTCATTGTGGACCATTAGGATGAAGATACATGAGAGACCTGGGTATCTGCTTCGGAGGAATATTCTACTTTTAAGGATCCTGCTTCCTCAGACCCTGCCTACTCCACTTCCTCCTCATCCAACTAGTGAAAGGGCAGTAGGGAAAATTCACAAGGTAGCTCCTGTGCAAGCAGACACCTAGACCTCTTTAGGCTCGTTCACACATGCTTTGATCTCTGAAGACTGATCCAAGTTCTGGTCACTCTTCAGATAGCATTTGACAGGTGGTGAGGAAGCATTGCATCACCTGCTCACTGCCTGCTTTAAAGCACCACAACCACCTGAGGTGCAAGCAGTTGTGGAGCACTTATAGAGCAGCCACATTCATTTGAATGGGTTGCTCTCGGCAGGTGCTACGATAATTCAAAGCGTCAGGGGGTATAATTCTAAATGCACCTGCAAAGCATCACAGAAGTGGCATATGTGCCCGCTACCTCTGCATCTAAAGGGGCAGTGGTTGGAGGATGTTAAAACACAGTTCAACCGCAGAGTTTTAGCAAACTCTAGTGTGAATGAGCCCATACAATGATCTCTCATATCCATACATTCTCCAGCTGCTGTAATGCAGTAGAGAATGTGGCTGAGAATTGCTCCTTAAAACACAAATATCCCCAAGGACAGCACTCCTGAAGAAGTTAGTGAGAAACTGCATATTGCCTGAAAGCAAGAGTCTGCCTGCTGCCCATTAAGCAAATTTGTAGAAAGACCCTTTGGTCCAAATCACCCTATTGCCAGAACTGCCATGCTTGCTAGGTCCAAAAGGGGGCAATATTCACAATCTAGCACTAGCACCAAGAAAGTGTCTGGTGGGGGTAGCACTGCAGTGTTCCACCACCTGGAGGTTTCAGTGTGCTGGGTCACTCCACATGTGCTGTGGAGGAGCTTCAACAACATGTGTCCTATTATGTTGGTGTCTCAAAGAAAAAGAGACCGATTCCAAGAGGACACCCATGCCTGTGCAGTAGCAGAGGTGGGCAAGTCGCTCTTGCACAGTGGTGCCATGCCTGTGTAGTAAGCACAGGCAGCCCATACTTGTACAGTTGCACCGCTGGGCCTTGTCTGTGCAGTACAAAAACCCAGAGAAGGGATCCGTGTGTCCTAATGTACACCCACACCACCCTCCAGTAACACCAGAGCCTAAAGACAAGGAGATAGCAACAGTGGAGCCCCCCACACAGAGCAGAGCTGGAAAACCATCTCAATCTTCAGCTTCCAGAATACGCATACCCATTAGGGTCTTCAGGAACTGGCCTCTGCTGCAGCAGTTTACAGCCCTAGACCTGTAAAGCACCACGCCGGTAACGCACTGATGCAACCACTTGCCAAACGTCACAAGTAGGATTCCGTGCCAAACCAGCTTACAGGTCGCCCCCATTCTTCCACCAGGATCCAGCTACTGTTCCTCTGGAGCATCTGTAGGGACTGATCTATAAAACCGCCACTGCTATACAGCACCGAGCTTCAGCAGAGAAAGGTAGTTTAACCACTTGACCTCCGGAAGATTTACCCCCTTCATGACCAGGCCATTTTTTGCGATACGTCACTGCATTACTTTAACCAACAATTGCACGGTCGCATGACACTGTACTCAAGTAAAATATGTCATTTTTTTTCCTCACAAATAGAGCTTTCTTTTGGTGGTATTTGATCACCTCTGCAGTTTTTATTTTTTGCGCTACAAATAAACAAAGACCAACAATTTTGAAAAAAAAACCCAATATTTTTTACTTTCTGCTATAAAACACATCAATAAAAATGTCTTCATAAATTTAGGTTAATATGTATTCTGCTAAATATTTTTATAAAATAAAAATCCCAAAAAGCGTATATTGATTGGTTTACACAAACGTTATGGCGTCCACAAACTATGGGATATATACTGGAATTTTTCTTTTTTTTTTTTACTGGTAATGGCGGCAATCAGCGACTCTATAGCAGGACTGCAATATTGCGGCAGACAATCTGACACTTTTGGCACTTTGTGGGAACCAGTGACACTAATACAGTGATCAGTGTTAAAAAAATGCACTGTCACTGTACTGACACTGGCTGGGAAGGGGGTTAACATCTAGGGTGATCAAAGGGTTGAATGTGTACCTAGCTAGAGTTTGTGTATACTATGTGTGCTGCTTTTACTAGGGGAAGAGATGGATTCTAGTTCCTGCTTTCCAGAAACACAGAATCCATCCCTCCCCCCATCAGAACTGAACTCTGCCCTGTTTAGCTGAACAGCTGCTAGGATTGCTTTTACAAGTGAGGGAATTGCCAGCTGAAAACAAAGATATCTGGATGATGACTGTAGCTTCAGGCATCATCAAGATATTACCACTTCAACTTAAGGACGTCATATGACGTCCTATGGGCAGGAAGTGGCTAAGTTCCAAAACTTGACCAAAAGTATCTCAGCCTTTTTAAGTTGGTCCTCCCTTTCCTGCTACAACAATCGCTTCTCTTCTGTGAAGACTTTGCCTAAGTGTATGAGGGAGGATAGCATGCATGCCGGAAAGTCAGGCCTGGATCATGGCTGTTCTTATGAATTCCATGGGAGGTTCGGCTGTGTTAAAGTGGAACCACACTGCATCTGAGCATCTCCATGCCACTTTGAAAAGCAACACTTAGCATTTCTGGCATTGGCCATTTTGCGTAATGACAGATGATTCATGTTGCATTAAAGCAGAGTTCCACCCTACTAAAAGTCAGCAGCTACAAAAAGTGTAGCTGCTGACTTTTAATAATCAAACACTCACCTGTCCAGCGATGCGGCTGCCCGGCGCTTCACTCTTCTCCCCCTCCTCCGTGCGGCACCAGAGTCACAAGTGCGGGCGCCCAGCTCTGGCTTCAAAGCCGTGCTGTGAATGGCCGGTATATCTTCAGGGACCTGTGACGCGTCCCAGAAGATCACCGGGAGGGGAACTTCCTTCCAGTTCCGCGGCACCAGGAGAGGAAGTGGGACCTGGGACCCTGTAAAAACAGGGTTCCCCCATCCCCCTCTCCACCCCCTAAAAAAATATGACATGCCATTTGTGGTATGTCAGGGAGTCACCAACACTTTTGGGTGGAACTCCGCTTTAACTTCCTAGAATTCATCCGCTCTTTGCTAAGACATGCAGGCAGGAGAATGGGCTTAGCTGAGAGAACCCTTCCTCCTGAAGACTCCTGGGATGGATGACATTTGCCTAGGCCTGGAAATCAGGAAGTAACTGAGAAAATGTAAAAAAAAAAAAGTTCAAAACAAAAGTGAATGTAAAATACTTTCCTATTTACTAATGCTACCAGCATAAGGTTTAAAAATAGTCAATATTGATTGAGAGCGTGAAGTTCCCCTTTACAGTTAGCACTCTACACATATAGTATCTCACAAAATAAAGTACACCCCTCACACTTTTGTAAATATTTTATTCTCTCTTTTCATGTGACAACACTGAAGAAATGACACTTTGCTACAATGTAAAGTAGTGAGTGTACAGCTTGTATAACAGTGTAAATTTGCTGTCCACTCAAAATAACTCAACACACAGCCATTAATGTCTAAACACAGATTCTCAATAGGGTTTAGGTCTGGCGCCATGCTTGGCCAGGCCATCACTTTTACCCTCAGCTTCTTTAGCAAGACAGTGGTCATCTTGGAGGTGTGTTTGTGGTCGTTATGTTGGAATACTGCCCTGCGGCCCAGTCTCCAAGGGGAGGCAATCATGCTGTGCTTCAGTATGTCACAGTACATGTTGGCATTCATGGTTCCCTCAATGAACTGTAGCTCCCCAGTGCCGGCAGCACTCATGCAGCCCCAGACCATGACACTCCCACCACCATGCTTGACTGTAGGCAAGACACACTTGTCTTTCTACTTCTCACCTGGTTGCCGCCACACACGCTTGACACCATCTGAACCAAATAAGCTTATCTTGGTCTCATCAGACCACAGGACATGGTTCCCCCTAGAGGCTCTCCCCCTAGTGAGTTGTTTGCCATCATATTTTTGGGCCCCAGATGCATTATTTTACATTTCTCTACATTAAACCTCGTTTGCCATGTATTAGCCCACCCCATTATTTTTTTGTCCAGATCTTGCAAGGTTTCCACATCCTGCGGAGAAATTATTGCCCTGCATAGCTTAGTATTGTCCCCAAATACAGAGATTGAGCTGTTTATCCCATTCTCCAGATCATTTATGAATAAATTAAACAGGATTGGTCCCAGGACAGAACCTAGGGGAACCTCACTTTCCACACCAGACCATTCTGAGTACTCCCCATTTATCACCACCCTCTGGACTCGCCCCCGTAGCCAGTTTTCAATCCATGTACATGGGGAATTGTATCAAATGCTTTTGAAAAATCCAGATATACCATGTCTACTGGCCATCCTTTGTCTAGATGGCAGCTCACCTCCTCATAGAAGGTTAATAGATTGGTTTGGCAAGAACGATTCTTCATGAATCCATGCTGACTACTGCTAATGATACCGTTTACTTTTACTAAAATAAACTAAAAATAAAAAACCAAAATAATGTGTTTGCATAAGTGTGCACACCCTCTTATAACTGGAGATGTAGCTGTGTTCAGAATTAAGCAATTACATTAAACTCATGTTAAATAGGAGTCAGTACACACCTGCCATCATTTAAAGTGCCTCTGATTGACCCCAAATAAAGTTCAGCTGTTCTAGTAGGTCTTTCCTGACATTTTCTTTGTCACATCCTACAGCAAAAGCCATGGTCCGCAGAGAGCTTTCAAAGCATCAGAGGGATCTCATTGTTAAAAGGTATCAGCCAGAAGGGTATAAAATAATTTCCAAGGCATTAGATATACCATGGAACTCAGTGAAGACAGTCATCATCAAGTGGAGAAAATATGGCACAACAGTGACATTACCAAGAACTGGACTCCCTCTAAAATTGATGAAAACGAGAAGAAAACTGATCAGGGAGGCTGCAGGAATATCTGGCAAGTACTGGCTGTGTGGTACGTGACAACACTCTCCCGTATCCTTCATATGTCTGGGCTGTGGGGTAGAGTGGCAAGACGCAAAGCCTTTTCTTAGGAAGAAAAACATCCATGCCCGGCTAAATTTTGCAAAAACACATCTGAAGTCTCCCAAAAGCATGTGGGAAAATGTGTTCTGGTTTGATGAAACCAAGGTTTAACTTTTTGGCCATAATTACAAAAGATATGTTTGGCGCAAAAACACTGCACATCCCCAAAAGAACACCATACCCACCGTGAAGCATGGTAGTGGCAGTATCATGCTTTGGGGCAATTTTTCTTCAGCTGGAACAGGGGTCTTATTCAAGGTAGAGGGAATTATGAACAGTTCCAAATACCAGTCAAGATTGGCACAAAACCTCGAGGCTTCTGCTAGAAAGCTGAACATGAAGAGGAACTTCATCTTTCAGCATGGCATCGACCTAAAGCATACATCCAAATCAACAAAGGAATGGCTTCACCAAAAGTAGATTAAAGTTTTGGAATGGCCTGGCCAGAGCCCAGACATGAATCAGATTGAAAATCTGTGGGGGTGATCTGAAGAGGGCTATGCACAGGAGATGCCCTTGCAATTTGACAGATTTGGAGTGTTTTTGCAAAGAAGAGTGGGTAAATATTGCCAAGTCAAGATGTGCCATGCTGATAGACGCATACCCAAAAAGACTGAGTGCTATAATAAAATCAAAAGACGCTCTAATAGAGTATTAGTTTAAGGATGTGCACACTTATGCAACCATATTTTACTTTTTTATTTTTACTTCCCTCCAACTAAAAGATTTTGGTTTATTGTTCAACTGAGTTGTATAGTTTATAGGTTACATTAAAAGGTGGAAAAAGTTCTGAAATGGTTTAGCTTTGTCTCATTTGTTTAGATGACAGAAACCTGACATTTGAACAGGGGTGTGTAGATTTTTTATATCACTGTAAATGTAAATCAAGGGTAGCCATACATGTAGTTATCGCATTAGCAAAAAAAATAAAATACTGCCCATGTATATTGCATGGCTTGGCTCCCTAATGGAGCTTAACGGAAAGCACTAAATTCATACTGAACATACGTAAGTTTACAGTTTTTTCTTTTTCTTAGTCAGTTTTGTCAGACACCTCAGCCACACTTGGCTCAGCCAAGTACATCACTATGTACCTCCCTACTAAGAGAAGGAAACCAATGTTACTGATTCTTTGTCCAAGGAGCACTGTGGAATCAGAGGGGTGGCAGACGCAGCAGTGTTGCTGGAGTAGGAAATAAGAGCAAGACCTGCCAGACCATGTAGTGTGGTAGATAGGTCATTATCAGGACAAGAATGTAGAGATAGCTATAAAAGCTTTGTCAAATGTTCCACCTTACTAAAAATGTGGGATATTTTTTTTTTTTTATTTCTTGGAGACATTCCTCCTCACTTCCTGTGCTTACCAATAAGATGAGAGAGTGCAAAAAGAAAAAACGGACAGGTTTTGTCGGTCCGACTTTGAGAAAGGTTCCTGTACTACTTTGGTCCTACTTCAGCCCATTGGATATCATTGAAGTAGGATCAAAGTCGGATCCTTGTTCTAACCATCCGACTTGTGACATCCGACGTGGTGATTATAGCAGCAGTAAAAGGAATTTATCTCACACTAGGATTGTTTTGATTGGTCAAAGGACAAGTCACTATCTCAAGCTCGGAGCAAAATCTTATCTTGTTCATTCAAGTCGGATGGAAGTAGGACCAAAGTAGGACCGATGTTGCAGGGCAAAGTAGGATCAAAAGTCTGGCCGTTTTTGTGTCGGATAGTGTGAACCCAGCCTAAGAATGGATGTCCAGATAAGATTAGCCATTGACTATGTACACCACATCTTGGTACATACCTGGCTCTTTTACTATCCGAAGGTACAGAGATAAAACTGCAAAACACAATTAACTATTTTAACTTCTTTATTTTTTTCCAAAGTTAAAATAAAAAAATGCCCAATTTACAGAAACAAATTTGAAATGTTTACAGCTAATTCGCTGCATGACTGAATTAATACTGTTTTTGTGGACAGACAACAAAACATCTCAAATAATTTGCAAGAAAAAAAAAATACATTTCCAAATTAATAATTTTGGCTAAGCAAATACATTGTATTTATGAATGGAAATACTGATGGCAGATTATTTGTAGATTCATTATCTGCTAGGTTCAAATGGCATTTCTTTACATTTTTCTGACACACAACAGATTTATTATTGGGCATACAGATAATTTTGTATGAGATTACTATACAGACAGTGTTCTCCGACACATTACCCTTTGGCTGTTTCTTGCTATTATCGGCAAATTACATCCCACTAGCTATGCGAACCTCATATGATCATACTCGGGTCAAACCAAGACTTTTCTGTGATGATGAACCCTGTCGTGCCTCTCTGAAGGGCCATAACCAGAGCCCGTCACCATCAGAATAACCAATACCATATAAAGAGGATCCCCAAGTTTATTGGATTATATCTGATGCACTTTTTTTTTTTCTAGGGAACCAATTTTTCAAGTACGCTCTACAAAACTGACTGAGATGTAAAGCAAAAAGCTAAGCATGCCCTAAACCTTATACTGTAACTGAAAATCAACCACACTGATGTAGCCTGGTCACTGGGGAGCCTTAAAGTGATTGTAAAGTCTTAACATGTTATACTTTCCTCCTCTGTGCAGTTGGATTTTCCCAGAGCAGCCCGGATCCTCCTCTTCTTGGGCCCCTCTTCGCTGCTTCTGGCCCCTCCCTCCTGTCGAGTGCCCCCACAACTAGCAGCTTGCTATGGGGGCACCCGAGCAGAGTCACAGCTCCATGTGTCCATTCAGACACAAAGCCCCGCCCCCTCTCTCCCATGATTGGCTGTCTGATTGAAAGCTGCGGGGGCCAATGGCGCCGCTGCTGTTTCTCAGCCAATCAGGAGGAGAGTCCCGGATGGCTAAGACCAGGGGTCCTCAAACTATGGCCCTCCAGCTGTTCAGGAACTACAATTCCCATCATGCCTAGTCATGTCTGCAAATGTCAGAGTTTTACAATGCCTCATGGGATGTGTAGTTCCACAACAGCTGGAGGGCCGTAGTTTGAGGATCCCTGGCTAAGACATTCATGGACATCGCTGCAGAGAGATGGGGCTCAGGTAAGTAATTAGAGGGTGCTGGGGAGGCTGCTGCACACAGGTTATTTATCTTAATGCATAGAACGCATTAAGATAACAAAACCTTCTGCCTTTAAAACTCCTTTAATTACTGGCAGGGCTATCTGTGGCACCCCACCAACTAGTAGATCCATGAATGATTTCAGATAAGGTCTCAAACATTGCAAAGCCTTTCATGCACACAAAAGATATTAAGCTGAGGTAATTTGCTCTTGTGTAAGTATTTGAAAAAGGGCTGAACTCCTAAGGCTTCCATACAGCACTTCATTTTCTCTCGTTAATTCCAAAAATAAAGCAATTCTCCTGCCGGGGCTCCCATAGATCACGCTATTTCAGCCCGTTTCCCGCGGACTTCAGCTTGTATAAGAGCAGCGTGAACAGCAAGCTTTGACAAAGTATTTACAGAGCGATGAGCAAGCTTTGTTGAAGCTTTTAAAATACAATTCAGAGCCAGTTTGTAAGGCGTGGTTCACACCAATGCAGGTTACAGTTTGCATACTCCAGGTGCATTTTGATTTTTTTTAATAGACATTTTTGATCCATTGAAGTCTATGACACCAAAAGCCAGAAAAAAGTCCTTGGCCCTTTCCATAAAATGCACAGATGTGAACATGACCCATAGGAAAAAATGTTAAACGGACCATAGAGTGTTTTTGAAAAACTAAAAAAATGCATGTGTGAACCAGGCCTAAATGTTGAAAACAGATTCTAATGGGAGTATTGATTGCCACTTTAAACAAGCTGCTAGCAGGCTTCTGCACCTCTTGAGGCTTGTTGAAAGCCTGCTAGCAGCTTGGTTAAAGTGGCAATCAATACTCCCACTAGGTTGTGTTCAGTTTACAAACTGAACCTGAAGCGTACTTTTGAAGTTTCAAGCTTGCTGTTCACACTGCTCTTATACAAACTGAAGCCCAAGTGAAACAGGCCTTATCCTACTGGCTCTTGTATTTAGGAAGTCACAGCATCCACAGCTGCCTAAATACAATGCTGCAGCAGAAAAGTGACTGCATTCGATACGATTATTCATCCAGCCCAGCAAATTTTTAAACTGACTTTTGCTGAGTGGGATGATGCTTAGAGGGCCAGCCAACAACTCAAATTTTGTCTGATTTAGCAGGAATTGGGCAAAACTGGATCCAATCTATGAGGAGCTTTTCCTTAAAAACCTCCATGAAACAGTCTGCAGACAACTGCCTTAGATGGGACAATTAACGAATACAAGTTTTGCCCTTTCACACCAATAATCTTTGTATGCTTGTCCAAGGGATGCTTAAGAAACCACTTACAAACCATGAAATTTGTTGAATTAAAAAAAAAATGAAAATAAAAACACCTTGCAGTTGTCTCTTAAGGCTTTGCAAATGGGCGGAAAGTTGATCTGTCTATGGCAAGGATACACAACTTTTTTTGATGGGTGGGGTAAAGAGGATGAAATTCTTGCAATATTCCAGTAACCGGTTATTACACTTTAATGCTTACAGCATACAGACTTTGCTTTGGAGATGAACACAGATTAAGGCAGCATATTTGATTTATGAAGGCAGGACAGTTGTGCCCACACATGGTATGCCTACCGGCAACAAACTGAACCGACTTCTACATTAAAATACAGCACACATCACACCCACAATCAATAGCAGCAAAAGGCAAGTCTAAAGCACAGTATTTTACATTAACTATTGTAGGCTTTAAGTTAGTTAACTTATAAAAGTGGAGATGAGCAAAGCCAAAACTAAATAATTCCAGTCAAATGGAAAAGTGGGACATGGTTTCAATATGAAGAGCTATGGAAACCACTAAATGCACATATTTATGACTAAAGCGCTTTTCTTTACTAAGGGGAACAACTCAGTATGGACCAAACAACCTAAGAAGCTCATTTCCAGCCTCCCCAATATATGATGCAGACAAAAGAACTTGCACAGGGTCAAATGAGGGCAAGCGCTAATATCACTTTGGGAGCCATGCAGTTTTTGGTTCACACTTGGTCAACAGGTCACATAAAAATAAGGATTCAAATTTCTACATGTATAGACAGCAGTTATTGTCACACAAAGGATCACAGTTTTTCTAAAATTGCATTAAAGAGGAAGTAAACCCTGATGGGGTTTACTTCCTCTATATTCCCCTGCAAAGTAGAAACATAATGGGCTACTATGCATCGCATAGTAGCCCATTATGTGTCACTTACCTGCAAACAAAGCCAGCGACGTCTAGAGATGTCATCTGTGCTGGCAGCGTCCATCTTCAGCCCCTCTTCCTTCCGGGGCCACGACTCCGGCTCTGTGTCTGGCCGGAGTCACGTGGGAGCCGCCAGTCACGGCACGATCTCAGTGAAGAAATGGCACGGAGGCCATTTCTTCACTGCGCATGTGCTGAAATGACGTCGGCACATCTAGTTCACTGCATATCTCCCTGAACCGTGCAGGTTTGGGAGATATGCAGGGCACCTACAGGTAAGGTAAGCCTTATTATAGGCTTACCTGTAGGTTAAAGTGGTTGTCAAGGTTGACAACCACTTTAAGGTTACAGAACGGCCAGTTTAGTTGTCAGTGGTACTTGCGTCCTTCACTATTTGCTATATTATAGTGGCAATTGTGCCTGAACAATACCTGAAAGATTTACCATTTGTCTTAATTGTCTCCTGAAAAATAGCAGTGTAGGTCTTCTACCTTGAGCCTAAAGCCCCTTTCACACAGGCACCTCTGTTTTGCGGGATCCGCTTACTCAGTGGGGGATTGATCCGCTGAGCAGGTGGATGACCGGTCTGCGTCCGTTCACTGTGCAGAGCGGAGATGGACACAGTCCCGCTCCCCTCTATTAGGAGATTGGGTGAAAGCGGTCCGCCTGTCCGTTTTTTATCTGATCATATCTGATCCGCCAAACAGATGGAAACTAGTACCACCATCCGTCTGGATTTTGCGGACAGGATCAGATCGGATAGCGTCATTTGTCAGCTGTCATCCACCGCTACATAGGAGTGAATAGAGGGTCCGATCAGGTCTGCCTGAAAAACTGACAGACGGACCTGATCAGACAGCCCATGTGAAAGGGCCCTTATAGAGGTTATTTGCAGAGTGAGATCACCTAGAGCACTGATAGGGTCAGCAATGCCTTAGATGCAAGTGCTCACTGAAGTGAGATTTAGAAGTTTCACTACTGTGCTGCTCACTGTTCTCCTTGCTGGAGAGGAAACTGTACCTGAGGATCTGCAGTGCAATGATCTCCCCGCTCCTACATCATTCTTTCTCTGGATCTCGGCTTCGTCCACTTCTCTGCTTCCTAAATATTTCCCCACATATTGGTAGACAGTCCTCAGAGAAGCAGATATGGAAGCAAAGCCCAGTGATGGCCATCTCCATATAGAGACAAGGCATGTACAATTTTTTGCACAGCAAACATTTGGCCTGACTCTGGTTGTGTCCACTATAAGACATTACTCCTATCTACTCACTCAGACTCTCCACTCCTCCCCTGCCTCATACCTCAGTATTGAACTGCACTAACTAAAGGGGGTAGTATATTTTAGAATACTAAAATAGACACGGTAGGTCACACGCTTAAGTGTTTACAGTGAAGGACTATTTGGCAAGTAATTTAAAAATTTGAACTACTATGAATAGTAGTTAAAATATGTCAGGATGGAAAAAAAATATGACAGCTTTCACTTTCAAAACTGCACATAAAAATGGAATCTGAATGGCTAATACAGGGTTACAGTAGTTTTGAGTGTTAGATTTGCACAATCCAGCTGAGCATTTCTAGATGCTAGAATTCAAATGCAACAGTAACATATATTCACAGACGCAACGTGTCACACCAATGTATAGTATACAGGGACAAGAAACCGTATGTGATTATGTGTTAACGTATTGCAGCTTAGGATGACAGCTGAAGAAGCATCTTGCAAGGGAAGGGATTAGAAGCTGTGTTGTATTTGCATTATAGATATAATCATGTCCTATCTGAATTAAGCAGAGAATCCATGAAGGCAAAGCATTACTTACAGATTCTTTTTCATTCATTGGTATGCAAAATTAACACAAACTGTAAACTACTATAAGGCCTCATTTACACTGCTGATGATAAACGGACGTTTAGAGGCATTTGGGCGTTTTTTTCAGCTGCCCCTGAACTCTCCTCTATGTCAACTTATCAGTACATTTACACAGGGTCGTTTAAGGTTGATTCCAGGCAGTTGAGTTTAAAGGCTTTTTTTGGAACGCAAAAAAATGGGTTCAGACACCAGTTCAGAGGCATTTGAAGTGCCAAACAGCTTGTAAACGCCGCGAAACGCACCTAACTTGCATCTAGGACCGTTTACTTTACAGCCGTTTCCATTTAAAAAAAAAAATCTTTTTTAAAAAATGCTCCTAGACATGAACGCAGCATGCAAGACGGCCATTTTAGACCCGGCTTCTAGGTGTCAAAAAATATTGTTCAAAGGAGCTTGAAATAGCATCCCGTGTAAATGGAGCCTTAGTTGTTGCTGGTTAGCCAGATAACTTATCTAAACCACCAGTCCCCAATATGACCGGTCATTTGCAGCGCTTTTAATTGGGTAATTACAGGATTTCTATCTTAAAATGACCAGTGGGGTTGGTTCTGGTCACTTGCAGGCCATTAACTAAGCAATCTTAGCGCAGATCTCAAACTCCAAGGATGAGAATGGTCTACTAGAACTACAAACTCTTTAGATGTCCACTATGGAGACTGCAATGCATGTTTCCATCCCCAAGTATCCAGAATGCATGCCAAGAACTCAAAATTGACCTTTGATTGTATATGGGTCTTACTTCTACTGCCCCTTAAGAAAAAATTAAATCAAACTGGGAGATGAAGTTACCCCTATAAAAACTCCCACTGAACAGAAAAACAGCCAGAAATTATGGTGTTGGAGAAAGATTTTTCCCCATCAGACGCCAGCTACTAGTAAAATATCACTTTTAGATGGCCTGACCCCCTTCATCTTGCTTTGCAAAAACCTAGTTTCCAGAGTGATATGGGAGCTTGCAGAACTGGACCTGAACCCAAGCCCTCACATCCTCCCAACAATGAATACCCCTCTAAGTTACTAAATGCTTACTCATCCACTGGAGGAGGCATGCCAGAGCACTGGCTTTGGAGCTGCAAGCTAAGCTTCCCTGTGCTTTAAGTATCAAAGATCACTCTGGAATAGGTACAGTCAACCATTTCATAACTGCTGTTAGTTTAGCAAGCTAATCTCAGTATAAGTTCAATAGGCGCCCCACCAGCTGCTGATTTTTACCTTCACTTTGCTCCTCATGGCTCTATTTGACTACAGGGAGAAAAGAATACCTGTAGATTCAGGTATAGGGAGCAGGTGACTCACTCCCCTCTCTCTCATAATGAAGTGCTGATACTTATGCTGGCCATACACTATACAGAAAAAAAAAAGTCTGAAATTCAGTCATTTGGACAGTTTGTTATTCGGCTAGTTAATGGGCACAAATCGGCAATCGGTTGGGACGTTTTTGAGCTAAAAAAAAACAAAGGAAAAGTTTGGAAATTTTCTGTCGAACGAACAATAAATTGAAAGGTTAATGTGTTTCCTGTCCAAATGTTTGCACTAGATATATGTGAAAAAGCAAACAAAAACTGATTCATTTATGTCCATTGAACAATTTATCGGTCATTATATGATGGCATTATCATTTGCTCTCACGGCCGAGTGTTCGTTTTTCGAAAGTGGATTTGAACGATTTTTCGTATAGTGTATGGCCAGCATTAGTTGCTTACAAAAGCTTGTAACCAAACAGAGCCGCAGAAGGGCAAATACAACCAACTAAGCAATGGTTATTAAAGTAACCTGTTTTGCCTTGCATGGACAAAGTACACATTCAATTTAGAAAAAGGATACGCTAAAGTAGACACAAAAATGGCTCAGCATTGAAAAGCAGACTTCAGTCCCCCACAGCAGAATGTTCTACAGATACTCCTCATTTAACGACTTACCTGTTTAACGACCGCTCTGACTTATGACCAGCTCTCCCCACCCGAACGACGCGCTGAACATCATTGTATTGTACAGTACAGAATTTTCGTTTGTGTTCTGTACTTATGCTAATTAAAACAACGTTATTGAGCTGGAGATTTGTGTTTAGACCTTTTTTTCCCCACAATACAGTACAGTAGTTAAGAATGCTTAAAATATTGAGTACTTGTGGCTCCTCGTTTAAAGGCCAATACGTTTAATGACCTGGCCGTTGGAACGGAACCTGGTCGTTAAGTGAGGAGAGCCTGAATACTGATACAGAAGAGCTCTAAAGCTTTTAAGGGGAAACCAAGTGGAGGGGCCCCTCCTCGGCCCTTCCAACCTCATAGGATAGCTGTGATTTACAACTCATATACTGATTCTCTAAATTCCATTTCTGGTTCTGATAGTACCTTTCGGCATGCTCATTGTTACAAAAGAGTCTGTTTAAGTGTACGCACACACACTCTTAGGATTCATTGTAGTTTTTGATGCCCATGACTAGTGCTTCTCAAAACTCCATCAGTATTTTTGATGTAAAAATACACACAAGTAACACCCCATGTTTTCCAAAATTATTTCTGGGCAGCCAGCACATTTACAAATCAAACAAAACCCCTCAGCAAAGCACTTTATAGCAAGCATTATTGGAAATTTAAATGCGTACTAGGAGCAAAAATGTCTTCTCTTTCTCTCTATAGTCAACCATGTGACTAAACTGCATACAAATTGCAAGCCACAAAGTGTGTTTACAAGCTTTCAATAAACATAACTGTTTGTACCCCTAACATTAAAGTGGAAAACCGTTTTAATAAAAGGTGCAAGTGGGTGAATGTACGAGGTTAAAATTACCCTAAAGTCTCTTTTTTTTAAACAACAAAACATTTTATACTTACCTGCTCTGTGCGGTGGTTTTGCACAGAGCAGCTCAGATCTTCAAGGAAGGAAGGGCAACCCCTGGAAGTTGCACAATGAAGTGGCAACGTCAGCCCAACTCCCCCCCCCCCAGGGCTTAGCCAGATTCTCTTCTTCTCGGATCCCTCCATCCCTATTGAGTGCCCCCACATCAAGCAGCTTGCTATGGGGGTACCCGAGCCAAGCCGCTGCTCTGTGTGTTCATTCAGACAGAAAGCAACGGCTCGGCCTTGCCCTTTCTCTCTTCTCATTGGCTCACTGCCTTTGATTGACAGCAGCGGGAGCCAATGGTGTTCACTATGTGTCTCAGCCAATCAGAAGGGAGAGAGAGCCGAGTCTCTCGTGAAACATCGCTGGATCGAGATGGGGCTCAGGTAAGCATGAGGGGGGAAGCTCTACACAGAAGGTTTTTTTTTTATCTTAATGCATTAAAATAAAAAAAATAAAAAAAACCTTCTGCCTTTAGAACCACTTTAAAAAGTAACAAATACTTTTAACAGCATACACACCTTGGAGTGGTTTTCTACAAAAATGTTTACAGTATTGCCAAAATAATTGTAATTCTAATTATTCTAACCGCATTATAGTGAACCTGTCACTTTTCCCACCTCCTCTGCAACGAATACTTAACTTTCCTGCATCTCCACATCACCCTGTTCTCTTGCTGCAGCCTCTAATAGAAAATTTGGTGCACTTATACAGGGCCAACTACCTTCCCCTTATCCCCATGTGACAGTGCTGTACTGTATTTCTAAGAGTTTCAGCTAGCCAAATATAAGTATTCATAGCAGAAGGGGTGGGCTATAAAGAGAACCTGTCACTTTGCCCTGAAGGGGCAAAACAACAGGTTTACTTTAAGGTTAACAAATCAAAAGCATGACTATTGCTAAAAAGAGGAGAAATAAAGAATAAAAGATTTTTGAAAAAAAAAAAAAAAAAAAAAAAACAGCCCTGAGTGTAGATGGGTCTTACGGTTATCGATCACACACTAGAGGTTATTGCAATAAAAAGAAAAATCACACAGTTCGCGTGGACAGTTTAAAAAATAGATAAAAATCTTTTTTTCCTCAAGATCCCTTTCTTGTATTCATATCCATCTTTTAATAAACCAGAAATTCTTTGCCGGATTTTCTTTTTTCAAAAATTCAATAATTTAAACTAGTCGAGCAGTCTCTCACATACAGGCCTACACCGGGTGTACTGTGGCGCAAGTAGACATGCGGTACAATAGCTCATCAAAAGAACTTTTTAGCTGCTGCTTCTTGCTGATTTCTGAAAAAGAAAAAACAAAACAAAAAAGCCACGAGTAGTTAGAGACATAAAAAATACATGTCTTTGCGGGAAGGCATGGCTTATGAGGGAAGGAAAACAGTAACATACATAATGTTCATATGGTTTGGTTTGCAGAGCTGCTTAGATCTCCAAATATAACAAATTAACGGTCTGTTCTCGTTTTCTGAAATTAGTAGGGTTGCCAACAACAGGCACTTCAAATTCAGATGGCACAGTGGGCAGAACTGAGCATCAAATCTTTAAGGGGGTTACATTATGTTGACCTGGGCAGCACATACTTGATTCCAAAACAATATTTTGGCACTTCAAGAACTATGGCCCCCTATTAAAAAAAATGTGCTGTAGCACTTAATTACAAATATCAGAACACAGAAATCCCCTATAAATGGGACCTTTTAGGCACTGGAGTCACATAGTATGTCAGACATAAATTAGAAGAAAAAAAACAAAATCACAATTTTATTACGTCATTGAATAAAAGAGACACTATAAAGTGTATGACATGGTATGCACACAACTATTGTTACACCCACTGTGTGTGATGATCTAAGTGCAAAGAGATTTCCTCCACCCGACGCGTTTCAGATAATTATCTTCTTCATCAGAGGTATGAGAGGTATCCTTTATATTCAAGCAACTGGTGTAGTAGGTAAACATTCATTAAAAACAAAGTCTGAAACAGTCTGTTCGTCTGCCCCATTTTTAGAGTATTATAATTATGCTAGAAAACTGATGTTGAAGAGGCTTGAACCACATCAGAGGGGGGTGGGGACAGGTAGCACTGAGTCAGAGAAGAATGGATCCTGCACCTCAAAAGACTGTCCCAGGCAAGATAGCCAGAGTAAACCGATACATGGAGGAAGCCTCAAAAAAATAACATGACTGTAGTCTAGCCCAGTGTTTCTCAAACTGCAGTCCTCAAGGCACCCCAACAGGTCATGTTTTCAGGATTTCCCTCAGAAGAAATGGCTGTGGTAATTACTAAGGCAGTGTATCTGGTCAAATCACCTGTGCAAAATAATGGAAAGCCTGAAAACATGACCTGTTGAGGCGCCTTGAGAAACACTGGTCTAGCCTAGTCTAAAAAATAGTGTCTTCAGGTGAGACTACACTGGCTGAGTAATCTCGCAGGAAGACACAATATTTTTATCTCTCTCCACAGGCTAGACTACAGTCAGGTTATAACATTTTTGAGGCTTCCACCATGTATCGGTTTACTCTGGCTATCTTGCCTGGGACTGTCTTTTGAGATGCAGGATCAAATCTTCTAGGCCTCAGTGCTACCTGGGGGGGGGGGGGGGGGGGGGGGGGGGGGGGGGGGGGGGGGGGGGGGGGGGGGGGGGGGGGGGGGGGGGGGG
>BLSH010001687.1:175885-201684 GCA_018402905.1 Glandirana rugosa
TAAACCACCTCCCTCTAATACCACACCCCAACAAAAAGTCCCCAACTCGAACAGGAGAATCAAGGTCACTTCCCTTGAGAATTCCGCAGTCGTATGGTTCTGTAAAACCTGTTAAAGTACGAGGGTTGAAACACCCTTGTCAAACCCCTACCGGGGAAGGACAAGGTTGTAGTGACGCGTGGTCGCGTGTTTCGTTCCAGGTATTTCTGTACCTACTCGCTCAAACCCTACCTCCTTGAAACGACAGGACGTGTCATAACTGGAGGTGAGCTATCTTGTGGAAACCCTACTTAATCTCTCCTCTGACACTCGGTCCGGAAGAGCAGATTCTTCCAGAAGCGGATTTGTGAAGTCAGGCACTGATGTTGGACGAGAAGGCCTGGCTCACAGTCTCCTCTCTAATTCATCCCAAAGGTGTTCTATCGAGTGGAGGTCAATACTGTGCAGGACAGCAAAGTTCCTCCATCCCAAACTCGCTCATCCATGTCTTTATGGACCTTGCTTTGTGCGCTGGTGCGCAGTGATGTTGGAACAGGAAGGGGCCATCCCCAAACTGTTCCCACAAAGTTGGGAGCATGAAATTGTCCAAAATGTCTTGGTATGCTGACGCCTTAAGAGTTCCCTTCACTGGAACTAAGAGGACAAGCTCAACCCCTGAAAAACAACCCCACACCATAATCTCCCTCCACCAAATGATTTAGGCCAGTGCACAAAGCAAGGTCCATAAAGATATGGATGAGCGAGTTTGGGGTGGAGAAACTTGACTGCCCTGACCTCAACCCGATAGAACACTTTTGGGATGAATTAGAATGGAGACTGCGAGCCAGGCCTTCTCATCCAACATCAGTGCCTGACCTGACAAATGTGTTTCTGGAAGAATGGCCAATTTTCTGGAAAGAGAAATATGCCATACCAACATTTTTGTTAGTCAAAAAAAAAAAAATACTTACTGCATCTTTGCTAGGTTCGGTTAACTGAAAAGTTAGAAAAGACAGAGCATCATGATCATCTAAAAGAAAGAGAAAAAATGTAATGCAGAATGAAAATAAACATCAAAACAACTATGCTAACTTGAATTGGTCAAAGCTACATAAAAAAGTTCAATTAGAAATGCTTCTCTCTCCTGTATGGCATTTAAGAGGACACAGTGGGGTTGATTTACTAAAGGTAAATATACCATGCAGAAGTGCAGTTGCTCCAGAGCTTAGTAAATGCGGTAAAACTTCACTTTGCAAAGAATACCCAATCACATACATGGAAAAAAAAAAAAACATTTTTGCTTGTACGTGATTGGATAATAGAAACCAGCAGAGCTTCCCCTCATTTCAGAGTTTCACTCAGATCTAGTGCACAATATATTTAGTAAATCAACCTCATTGTGTATAAAGATATATCGTCTTCATTGGTATCCATGTCTTCCTATTTCTTGCATGGAATAAGGGCTATGGACACCTCCTAATGCAATATCTACAGCTCCTGCCAGGGAGATCTTCTGCACCTATTGTGGAGATGTTCTAAATTGGTGAGGATACTCGGATAAAGTGAGGAGCTGGGAAGTGGCAGTTGTTTAAGCACATTGTATCAGAGCGTTCTACTGGATAGATCATGGGGGTTGAAGTAAAGAGTACTTTTGTTGTCAATATACATTGCAAGAATTGTAACAAACTTTGTTGTGGATTCCTGCCCGTTACTGCTCTGAAGGTATAGATCTTTGTTAATTTATTTATTTTATTTATTTCAGGTACTTAAATAGCGCTGTCAATTTATGCAGCGCTTTACATACACATTGTACATTCACATCAGTCCCTACCCTCAAGGAACTTACAATCAAAGGTCCCTAACTCACATTCATACATACACTAGGGCCAATTTAGATAGGAGCCAGTCTACCTATCAGCATGTCTTTGGAGTGTGGGAGGAAAGTGGAGTACCTCGGAGGAAACCCACGCATGCACAGGGAGAACATGCAAACTCCAGGCAGGTAGTGTCGTGGTTGGGATTCGAACCAGCGACCCTTTTGTTGCTAGGCGAAAGTGCTAGTGCTATACCTATAGTAGTCCTGCATACTATACCTATAATAGAGCCCACCCCATTTTGAAGCCTGTTAGAGCATCTGGCTCTAATCAGTGCTTCAAAAAATAAATAAATAAATAAAAAAAAAAACACTCCCTCGCCATAGGAATTCATGCGCCAGGCATCCTGAAATGGGCCGGATGGCTGGATGGGGGGCGGCGGCATGTAAAGGAGGGGCGCCGCCCATGCTCCCTCAATGGACGGGCTGCCACTGCCTCCAGGCTGACATATTGCATTGAATTTTACATAAAATGACAGTGCTGCAGTCTAAAAAGGAAAGGTAATTATTAACCACTTGCCAACCGGCGTCTGATGGTGACAAGGTTGCTCGTTATCGCAAACCTCCGTCATATGACGGCGGCTGCGATAGCTAGTACTGTGAGCGCGCATTGCCGGAGGCGCGCTCACGTGCCCACTATGTCCTCCGGGGGAGCGGGTAGGGCGCACTTGATCGCCGCCGGCTACCAGCGATGGCCTCCCCGCAGTGAGAGAATGGAGGTATGTGTAAGTAAACACGGATCTCCATTCTCAGAGGGGAAGGGCTGTGATCACAGGCTTCCTGTATATGGAAGCCGTGATCACTCCCTTTGCCAGCCCAGCCCCCATACAGTTAGAACACGCCTAGGGAACACATTTAACCCTAAGAGTGCCCCCTCCAGGTTAACCCCTTCACTGCCAATGGCATATACACAGTAATCAGTGCATTTTTATAGCACTGATCTCTGTACAAATGTCAATGGTCCTAAAAAAGAGTCAAAATCGTCCAACATGTCCGCCCTAATATCGCAGTACCGCTAAAAATCACAGATCACCACCATTACTAGTAAAATATATAAAAAAATAAAAATCCCAGAAATGAATTATCATCCGTAAACGCGGCAACTTTTGCGCAAACCAATCAATAAATGCGGATTGCGATTTTTTTAAACAAAAAATATGAGGAAGAATATAAATCGGCCAAAACCGATGAAAAAAAAAATGTTTTTTTATATTTTTTTGGGGATTTGTATTTTAGCAAAAAGTCAGAAATATTGATTTTTTTTTTCAAAATTGGCGCTATTTTTTTTTATTTATAGCGGCGATCAGAAATGATGCAGAGGGGATCAAATACCACCAAAAGAAAGCTCTATTTGTGGAAAAAAAAGAACGCAAATTTAGTTTGGGTACAACGTCGCACGGCCGCGCAATTGTCAGTTAAAGCGACGCAGTGCCAAATCTCAATAAGTGCTCTGGTCTTAAAGGGTGAAATCCTTCCAGGGCTGAAGTGGTTAATAAACTACAATATGGCTTGTGTAGCATTTGTGTATGCTATTTTTTTTTGATATATATATATATATATATATATATATATATATATATATATATATATATATATATATATATATATTTTGTGTGGACAAACATATGACCAACCTGCCAGGCCTCCAGTAGCTGCAGATATCCCGAAGAAGCCTTGTTGGGGCAGGACCATACTGTCCACTTTGGCACAGAACTCATAGTCGTCCTTGTCTGGTGTAAAGCCGTTGTTAATCATTACCTACATGAACAGTGTGGAAAAAAAGCGTTCAAGGAAAAGATAAAGATGTTATATTTATACCATAAGCCACGTATATCATGAGTGGGGATACTCACTGTTAAAGACTTTTTGTAATAGGTGATCTTTGCCCGAACTGGATAAGGTTTGTTTCGGAAATCTCTCTGACAAGAGGACAGTGCTTGAGAAGCTCCGTCGCTGCAAATACACACAAGAAGCAATTTCTGTTAGGCTACGTTTACACGTGCAGCATACCATGCTGCCCCTCTGAAAAGCGATCCACGGTGGATTGCTTTTCAGAGGTATTTGACAGGCGGTGAGGACACTAGGTTGCCTCCTCAGCACTTGTTTTAACCCAATAAGGCCTGCACTGTCTTGAAAAGGTGGTACTGCCACCCAAAAACGACAGGGGGAATACATTTTTCCTTGCCCAGGAAGCAAAGCATAATTTTAAAGGGGTGCTGTACTTGCAACAAATGCACGGAAAGAAGTTCCCGACCCTTTATTAAAAACGCACCGCACAGAACAGCATGACACTAAAGCACCATGTGGTTCTGCGTGCACAAAAACACGGTCGTTCTGGCGAGGCATGGGGGTGCCAATAAAAATGAATGGCGCCCTGCACGTATGCCAAAGAGCATTATGACTACGGGTCGGGAACATGCACAATTATGCACGCGTTTCCGAACTGCACATATGTGAACCTAGGCTTCGTGAACATCACCATACTGGTGGTGACCAGCCAAGCAATCTGCATCCTGAAGAAACACTGAAAGCAGGATTCTAGCCCAAAACAAGACAAAAAAAAGCCCATTGAATAACAACAAAATCGACCTTCTTTGCAATATTCACCTTCATTCCAGAGATTTCCCTCACAGTACTTTCTTTCTGCCGCTAGATGTCCTTGATGTTAAGTCCAGCATCATTTAACCCACTTCCCCTGAGCCCAGGTCCTCCTATACCCACCCCTGCCTGTGATTGGACATTGAAAGGAGAAGCAGCATAAAGATGAGCTCTGTCGCTCCGCTCACTCCTCCTATTAGAATGCCTTTAGTCAGTAATGAACAGATTGGCTCCTTGTGCGGCTTCTTTCTCTCACACTGCAGTCTAGCTACACATATTGACACCTGTTGATCCTGCCAGAAATCCATTGCCCTTGTAAATTCCTGTCCACTGAACTAAAATCTCAATATCAGCCTCCCCAGTTCTCTTTTGTAAACTACAGAACACCCCCCCCCCCCCCCCCGTCATGTAGGTTGAGAGGGGGAGGTGTTTGCAGTCCAAGTCAGGAGAGAGCCAAGGACAGGCAGAACGGTAAGCTGCAATATATTACATTTCTGTTCATGGGTTTAGATATGCCTTAATTGACTACAAAATTATCAAAAATTACATAATTTGTAGTAAAAAAAAATAAAAGTAAATGTTACTTGCTGGTCTTTGGCTGGTAAAATGTATTTATGTGTTCAAGTTGCCCATTTAGCTGCTGTTCTGTCGGCTCTTTAGGCCCTGTTCACACAGGCTGAATAACTCTGTTTCCCAGTGTAAGACCGTCTTTTACCTGCGCAGGGATGTACAGGTGCTGCGTGCATCCTGGTTCCGGCGTCACATTTTCAACTATTTGGACACTTGGTTGCAAGGACATGGTCGCTGTTTCTCTATAGTTGAAGGTAACTAGGTGTCCTAGGAGCCACACATCAAGTCATGACCCACTGTATGGTGGCGAATGAGTGTTCAGCCTGGAACCCTGCCAGGCAACGGATCCAACGCATTTTGCTCTGCCCCAGGAATTTACTCAAGTTCCCCATCAGTAAGGTCTGGGGGTGGAGCGAAATGCGTTGCATACATTGCCTGGTGGGGGTCCAGGCTAAGACTGCCATTAACCACCATACAACGGGTCTTGATGAGTGGCTCCCGGGGACACCTAGTAAAGTTCTTCAACTATTGCCTGGAGCAGGGGTCCTCAAACTATGGCCCTCCAGTTGTTCAGGAACTACAATTCCCATCATGCCTAGTCATGTCTGTGAATGTCAGAGTTTTACAATGCCTCATGGGATGTGTAGTTCTGCAACAGCTGGAGGGCCGTAGTTTGAGGATCCCTGGCCTGGAGCATAGACGAGCTCCATTTCCAGCGAACACTCACAGCGGCGGGCACAGGACTTCCCATACAGCCTGAGCGGCACACACACATCCTTGGTTCGCGGTTTCCCTGTATGACATACGGATGCGGTTCCCTGAATGCACACAGGGAATGTTGCATCCCTGTGCCGCTAAAAAAGACGGCCCTGCATGGGGCACAGAATTGTCCAATGTGAAGGGGTCATTAAAATTTGCTACACAAGCATCATTTTTCAAGAAAAAAATAAAATAAAATAAAAATAAAACAGAGTAATGACAAGAGGAAAAAAAAGGAAAATAAACACACCCAGACAAACTTACTTCTGATGGTCATAAATGAGCTTTCCATTATTTCCCACAATCAAAATCATCGGATTGTTTTTCTACAATAAAAAATAAGTACAGAAAATACTTGATATTTTCTTAGATGTTGTATCTAATTAACACACAAAAGGGTCCTTAAAGCAAAACTGCATGAAATCTTTTCATTACAATGTAAAAAAGAAATCTTGTTTTAGCTTAAGTAAAAGGCTTTACCACAAAAAAGAAGTTGAATTTAAAATTTCATTTTAAAGTGGAACTAAACCCCTCCCCCCACCAGTATACTCACCTCCAGCGATTAGATCTCTCACAGGCCACTGTCATCTTTTTGCAGGTTTTCAGCCACTTGATTGGCCTGCAGGGGATGACACCATCCCAAGCA
This sequence comes from Glandirana rugosa, assembly GCA_018402905.1. NCBI lineage: Eukaryota > Metazoa > Chordata > Amphibia > Anura > Ranidae > Glandirana > Glandirana rugosa. Next base: position 182,311 of record BLSH010001687.1, read on the forward strand.
TCCACATAGGAGTCAGTCATTCAGGCACAGCCAAAGTGTGCCAGGAAAGCATGCTGAGCTGCGCATACACAAGCTTGGTGTACATTTGGTGGAAAACTGAAAAGGCAGGTGATGGGGAAATTGTATATTTTATATTTCCTTATCGTTGGCTCATGTGGCTCACTAATGAATTCTAAGTACCAAATCTTGGTTAAGGGGCCATACAAGGACAAAGTCTTACTCATACCAAAGGGATGTGTGATTGTAAACTGACCAAGTCCTTGAGGGGTCATATTGTTGCTCACAAAAGGAAGTTGGCTTGGGGGTGGTCTATTTCTTACACACAAGTCTAAATACTACAGCTAACACTTGGAACATTTAGTGTCATTGAGAACTCCCATGAGGCATGTGTCTGAAGCTGATCAACGTCCACGCTGCAGATGGGACTCCGTGGCGAAACATCATCTTTAATGACTGTATTTTCGTTATCTGTATTTATCATTATGTTTAATAAATGTTATACTTATAGTAAGCATTTGTGTGATCTCGCTTTGCACATACTGAATATAACCCCAGAAAAGAAACTATCAAGTGACCGTGATACAACAGCAGGCGAGTTGGTATTATTGCAGAAGAGACAGAACATGCCTCTTCTGCAATAAAAAGCTGTCTACTTATAGTTTTACAAAAGTTACATGTGGTTCCACTTTAAAGAACTATGGCCTCCTACTTGTGCTGCAGCATCTAACTGTAATCACAACTACTCTAATAGGTTCCATATTGTTGCCCTGCAATTTCCCCCCAAATATCTATCGATCCTGCCAACAAAGTTCATCCGATGTAGCTTCTTGTGATGGGGTAACTATGTTACAGCACTGCTGCTGAATTCAAAGCAGGGTTGTCACTCTGCTGTTGCAGTCTGTAACTTGTCAATAAGCACCTGGCCATGCCTAGTACTACCCGCTGCTCTCTGGACTGACAGCACTGCCTCTGTTGCTGAAACCCTCCCACTGGGAGCTGCAGTGTCTAGGAGGGGGAGCTTGTGAGACACAACTGAAGGAGGATTTCACTCAGATATGGAGGGTAAACAAAAGTTTTTTTGTCTACTTTATAAGTCATTAGCATCACATACAGTAGTAGCTAAATTCAGGACCTATGTAGACAGGAGCCTTTAGATGTACTTTATATGCTATCTTTCAGCAGGCATTAAGTGTGATGTTTTATAAAAGGTGTCCATTGGAAAGAGCAGAAAAAGGAGCAGTTTCAGGGAATGATAAAATAAAAAAAAATGTATGGGATAAAATATAAACCCCTGAAATATTATTTAAACACTAAGGGCCCTTTAACACAGGCTTTCCGTTCAGGTCTCCCTGTCCGTTTTAAAAAGGCGAACCTGAAAGGACACTCCATGCAGCGGAGACATGTCAGCTGACATCCGCCTCTCTCCGATCCAATCCTGTCCATGAAATGCAGACGGATGGAAACCCTATTTTCCATCCGTCTGGAGAATTGGATCGGATCAGATGAAAAACGGTGGTCCGTTTTCATCCGATCTCCATAGAGGAGAGCGGTGTTCTGACAGTCCCATCTCCGTTCAGTGAGTGGAGACGGATCTGTCATCCGTCGGCTCAGCGGGAATCAACAGAGCAATCCCCGCTGAGCAAAAAACGGACCCCATACACGGAAAGCCCGTGTGAAAGGGCCCTTAGGCTGCTTGTGTTAACTTTGGTGTGATTGTGATATTCCCAATGCACAGATAACTTATTTCTAATGTGGGTGCTTGAAGCGACCAAAGGCAGGAACTGCATAACATCAGAGCAAGTAGTGTCACCAGGACACCAGGATCTCCAAACGAGTCCACAGCTTTTTTCACCAATTACATAGTTACACCAAAGAGCAGCGTTTCGGAGCTGCGCAGGACCCCTTCATCAGGCATGTGACGGGGTCCTGATGAAGGGGTCCTGCGCGGCTCTGAAACGTCGCTCTTTGCTGTAACTATGTGATTGGTGAATAAACTTTGGACTTGTTTGGAGATCCTGGTGTCCTGGTGACACTACTTGCTCTTAAAATGTGGTGTGGTCGCTCTCACTCTCATATACTGGTCACTAGAAGTTCAACATGGCACCCCATGACAAAAAACGCTCTGAGGATCTGAAAAAAAGGACTGTTGCTCTACATAGAGATGGCCTAGGCTATAAGAAGATTGCCGAGACCCTGAAGATGATCTGCAGCACAGTGGCCAAGACCATACAGCAGCTTAACAGGACAAGTTACACTCAGAACAGGCCTCGCCATGGTCGACAAAAGAAGTTGAGTGCACATGTTCAGCATCATATCCAGAGGTTGTCTTTGGGAAATAAATGTATGACTGCTGCCAGTATTGTTGCAGAGGTTGAAGGGGTGGGGGGGTCAGCCTGTCAGTGCTCAGACCATACGCCACCCACTGCATCAAATTGGTCTGCATGGCTGTGGTCCTAGAAGGAAGCTTCTTGTAAAGATGATGCACAAGAAAGCCTGCAAACAGTTTGCTGAAGACAAGCAGACTAAGGACATGGATTACTGGAACCATGTCATGTGGTATCAGGAGACCAAGATAAACTTATTTGGATCAGATGGTGTCAAGCGTGTGTGGCGGCAACCGGGTGAGCAGTACAAAGACAAGTGTGTCTTGCCTACAGTCAAGCATGGAAGTGGGAGTGTCATGGTCTGGGGCTGCCGGCACTGGGAGCTACAGTTCATTGAGGGAACCATGAATGCCAACATGTACTGTGACCTACTGAAGCAGAGCATGATCCCCCGCCCCCCCTTCGGAGACTGGGCCGCAGGGCAATATTCTAACATGACAACTACCCCAGACACACCTTCAAGACAACCAGTGCCTTACTAAAGAAGTTGGGGGTAAAGGTGATGGACTGGCCAAGCATGTCTCCAGACCTAAACTCTATTGAGCATCTGTGGGGCATTCTCAAAACGGAAGGTGGAGGAGCACAAGGTCTCTAACATCCACCAGCTCTGTGATGTCGTCATGGAGGAGTGGAAGAGGACTCCATTGGCAACCTGTTAAGTTCTGGTTAAGTTCTGGTGAACTCCATGCCCAAGAGGGTTAAGATAGTGCTGGAAAATAATGGTGGCCACACAAAAGATTGACACTTTGGTCCAAATTTGGACATTTTCACTCAGGGGTGTACTCACTTTTGTTGCCAGTGGTTTATACATTAATGCCTGCATGTTGAGTTATTTTGAGGGGACAGCAAATTTAAACTGTTATACAAACTGTACACTCACTACTTTATATTGTAGCAAAGGGTCATTTCTTCGGTGTTGTCACATGAAAAGATAGAATAAAATATTTACAAAAATGTGAGGGGCGTACTCACTTTACTTTTGTGAGATGCGGTGTGTGTGTGTGTGTGTATATGTATGTATATATATATATATATATATATACACACACACACACACACATACATATATATATACACACACACACACATACATACACACACACACACCTATATATTCACATCATTAATATCACCTGTGGGGCTAAGAGTTTAGTGGCGTTCCTCTTTAGGGGTCAATTAAGTTTATTCAAAGGACTTCATTAGGCTGTGTATGAAGGGAAGTTCCTAGACTAGTTTGAACCTCCTTATGATTGTGATGGCTTCATGCAGGTGAACCAGGTTTTAATTACAAGTTTTCAAACTTTAAAGCTGTTTCAACCTGCCCCTCGTTTACTGGCCTCCATTCAACAAATATGTTTTACTAACACACCAGCAGTGTGAGCAGCACTCAGAGGGATTGCCAGAAGGCTTCCACCTCATGAGAAGGATCTAAATGCCAGTTTGTGTATTTGGCATCATTTAGTTTCTCACTCACATGCCTATTAAAAGGAACCTGTTGGAATTAGAGCACAGCACAGTTCCTGACTTGGTTTTTAAACAGGCAGGTTACAGGAGTGTCGTCCTGAGGTTGGTTTAAAGCAGGTAGACCGTGAATTCTGAGACTATGTCAGGGTCACAACGAGAGCCCCTCCATCTTACAAAGCCAGATCTGCAATGTTAGGTCCAAATTCCTTTCCTTATAGGTTCCTCGTCTGTTAAAATTTTATTAGGAAGATTTAGAAAGAAATGGAGACACTACACCAGCACTGATCACCATGTACAGATGATGTCCCGCGCTCAGGGAGATTCAAACTGTTCTGTATCCTTCCAACCACATCTCTACTTATATGGTTTCTTAGAGAAGCACCCCCAAGTAGTGACCCCCCACCTTATATGTCCCTCTCTGCACTCCATCCCCTCCTTTTTTTCACCTTACCCTAATCCCTTCCCTCAAGGGCCAGTTAGCTCCTATATCTTCTTGAAATTTCTCTTCACATGCATGTAAAAATGTAATTTTTGGACCCAGCTGGATTTAATCTCTGTACAGTTTTTGTTACCTGCGGTGCCACGGGTCCTTCTTCTTGAAGGTTTGTTTTGTAAGCTTAGACCATACTGATACTCATGCTGTGCTCTTTACAAAACTGAATATCTTCTCACAAACCCTATTATCTGCCAAGTGAGTGAACTACTTTGGCATTTGGCAATTGTAACTTGGTCTGCTTTGACCAGTCTCCGTGTATAAATAAGTCTGCAGTACTGCATTAGGCATGAATGGGCAGAAAAGAACCAGTTCTCTTGGGCAAGAATGGAGGAATCAAAATCAGATTCAGATTCTCTAAGCAGAATTTCCAATCCTTGGAAAGAGTCTGACTGGGGGAGGAAGACATTTAACATAGATTGAAGTTCCAGGGATTGGTGAGGGCATCTCTGCCCATTGAGTTATTTCTGGGTTGAAAGATTAATCGCTCCATCTCAACATTATTCTGTGAGGCAAACAGGCTAATTTGCAGAAAGTGAAGACTTTTGGATATAGGCACCAGTGTGCCCCCTGTAGTTGTTGACATCTCAAAAATCTGCCAGACAACTGCGGGGACCCTTCAAATGGATTGCAAGAGAAGGAACTGAGATTCTGTACTGCCCAAAAACATTATTTCTGCTACTGACTGCAGAGAAGGCCTTCTCATGTCCCTGGTCTGCTAATGTAAGACACCATCGTCTGGTAGGACCATTAGATGATGATCTGTGAATTCTAAGAAATCGGTCAGAGCTCTCTACACTGCAGTGAACTCCTTCCAATTGAACTGCCTGGTCTCTTCCAGGGTCCAATGACCTTCTAGCATTAAGTTTCTTAGATGGGTGCTCCATTCGTGAGTATTCACGCCCATGGTTATCCTTCGAGACATGGGGAAGAGCCAAAGCAGGCCTACTGCTAAAAGTGCTTGGATTCTTCACCAGAGACTCCACTGGATGCAATGGGGTGGTCTTTCCAGTCTTGAATATTGAGCGAGCAGTTCCAAGTCCTTAAAGCAGAGCTCCAACCAAAAGGGTTTCCCTGCAGCAAACTCAGCCAGGAGCTTGGTTCCCTCCTCCTTCCCCCACCACCGGGCCATTCACAAAGTGCAGTGTGCTTTATGCATACGTAGTAGGGAACCGGCTGTGAAGCCGCAAGACTTCACTGCTGGTTCCCCTTAGCCGAGATGGCGGAGGCACCCGAGCCTGAAAAAACGGCTTCGGTGAGGACACCACTGGATTCATAGACAGGTAAGTGTCTGAATATTAAAAATCAGCAGCTATATATTTGTAGCTGCTGACTTCATTTATTTTCTGAAGGAGCCTGGAGCTCCGCTTTAAGAAGTCCCCGATGAAAACATTCTGATGGGTCCTGGCGGTTCAGGACACATCTTGTAGCAGTCCCAGTGCAGACATTATCATTCTGATTGGGACTGGATGACTTTGAATTACATCTCCTGGCAGTGGAAGAACCAGTGCTCAAAAATCTCTTCAAAAAGGGAACCCTCACTTAAGGGTAGTTAAGAAGAACAACTTCCATTCGGGGTCTGCTCATTCTCTCGAAATATAATCGGTTAAGTCTCCCTGCTATCTGAACACAATAGCACAGCGGAAGTGATTCCTCCATTCACCTTGAATGTGTGGAAGGGGAAATTGGATCTTTTTTTTTTTTTCTTCTTTTATTCAACCCACTAGTTGGAAAAAAAAATGAATGTATGGCCAGCTTAAGGACATGTTTGCTGTCCTAGTGGGTGGAAGCCTCTGTCTCTCTCATGGTGTCCTGGAAGACGACTAGGGGGAAAAATAAAGTCATACATAACAGCAATGCCTCTGTGAAATAGCTGCATTTTACACATTCTGAAAAATGTCATTCCAATATACCGGAATAAATACAAACCATGTGCTTAGAATGCTGAAACCATGCAAGTGGAGGTATGCAGTGCTATTCAAAGCTCTTGATGTCTATTGACTTCGATCTTTGAGCCTGCATGAAAGATTTCCCTATGCCATAACACAGTGTGTGATATTTAAACGAAAGCAAAGAACTGTATCGGATTTCACACAACCCTTCTTGTAGGGATAAAGGAGATAATTTGGTTGAATGCAATTTTCAGCAGTTAAATAAACAAAGCTTTGTCCTTTGTGTAATCTATAACAAAGTAGGATCATACCAAAGTGCAACAGCAAAGCAAACAAACCTTTCCATCATTGTCAAAGGAATCAAAGAAAATCCCCACACCGTTCCACGAGTCAGCGGCCCCGTACACGTTGCCATCCGGACCCTGCTCCGCTGTGTACCATATAGCCTGTGCACACACAAGAAAAAAATAAATAAAAACCACACAATAAGACAACCGGTTAGAAGAACACACACTGCATATACAAAGATTCATAAAGATTTCATCAGCTGGAGGGTCATTGGAGGAAACTCATTGTATATATTATTCCCTGGGCAGGATCACTGCTGTATAATATTGGCGTGTAGCGTTGTTTGATAGGTTTTCTTGTCTGGCAGCATGGCAGGAGTGACAACAAAAAATACCTATAGTTAAAAGACATTTAAACCTTATAAAATAATTTTAAAAAGTATGTCTAATATTTCAGGTGCACTTGGTAAGAATTTGTTGTTGTTGATGGCCAGGCCACACAGGAGGTGGGCAGCGACTGCGGTTGCCGCTCACCACCTTCTTTACGGCTGTGCCACTTAGCCTGTGTCCTCTCCCGGATCTCCCTCCCTCCTCCCCCCCGACAAAGTCTTCCTATCAGGAAGGGCGGGGGTGGGTGCAGCTGGAAATTTGTATGGAGAGAGAGAGAGCGGGAGGAGCACTGAGTGCGCAATGCTGGAGGGCACACTAGGATTATGCAGAGTAAAGCCTCGTACACATGGTTCGACGGTTGTATACAACAGGTCGTACTTACGACCGTCGTATATATATGTAATCGATCGTTCGTATGCGCGATTTGAACAGCCGAACATACGACGGTCCTACAAGGGGAGTTGTATGAGCAGACTAGAAAACTTGGTCGTACCAACAAGCGCTCATACGACCGTTGTATCGTCTGTACAGAGCAGTTGGTACAACAAGTTGTATTGTGCAAAACACGCATGCTCCGAAGTCAGGAACGGCCGGATGCTAATTACATGCACCTGAACGTTCTTCTGTGCTCGTACGATCGTGTAGTGCAGTCAGTATGCAAGTTATATTATGCAACATACGATTTGCGATGATCGTACGTACGATCGTCGTCCCGTGTGTACGAGGCTTTACACATGCACTGGCATTAGATTAGCTGCATGATGGTGGCCCCGAACAGAGGGAAAGTGGTGGTGGAGGAATGAGGCACAGATGAGCCTCTATCAGTGTATGTCAACTTCTCCAACAAGAGGATACAGCACATCTTTCAGAAAGATTCCTCAGACCACAGTCGCCCACCTCTTGCTGTTCCACTTAGCCTGCGTGTCCTCTCCTAGGTCCCCACCCGCCAACAAATTCATCTTATCAGAAGGGCAGGGGGCGGGAGGAGATCTGCATGGAGAGGGAGAACAGGAATCTTCCTATTATCAAGCGGGTAGTCACTCGCTTGTTAACATAAGTTGGGCAGCTCCCACCCTCTGTCCCGATCTGCAGCTCCTCCTGCCCCTTACCTTTCTGATAGGATGACAGTCTGCGGGGCGGGAGACCCTGGAGATGACTCATGGGCTGATAACTGCCTCCGCCCTGCCAAAGGAAGGACTGTGCAGGAATGTAGTGGGTCAGTGATGTTAGAGAGGAAGGAAGGAAGGGGGGGGCAACTTACGACTGCTAGGGGCACTGTAATGTAAAGGGGCAGAGGGATATTAAGGGGACTGCACTGTAATCATTACATTGCAGTCCCCTTTATATCACTGTGCCCCTTTACAGTGCAGTCCGCTTTGCATTGGAGTGCCCCTTTACATTAATGTAAAGGGGCACTCCAATGTGAAGGGGGACTATGATGTGAAGGGGGACTGAGGACACTGTGGGACTGTGCTGTAAAAGGGGGTTGTGACATTAAGGGGGGCTGCAGACACTTTCCTATGAATATTCCCCCATTAGCGACCCCCCCCCCCGGAACAATTGGCTGCCACTAAAGCGGTCCCTGGTGCTAAAAAGGTTGGGGGCCGCTATCCTAATACATGGTGAAAACTGCATGGTGTATTGTTATTATACAGAATTTATATTGCGCCAACAGTTTGCGAAGCACTTTACAACATGGGGGCAGACAGTACAGTTACAATACAATTCAAAGCAGGAGAAATTGAGGACCCTGCTCGTTAGAGCTTACAATCTAGAAGGGATGGTTTTTGCTATTTATTTTGATTGGCACCCAACATACATACATAGCCAGAATACACCTAACCCCCCCCGTGTACCTTATGCTGGTATGATAGTTACCTAATAAAAATGAATGGACACATTTAAAGCAACGCACCAAAAAACAAGCTCACGTGTGTAAGGGCCCTAAAGGTAACAAACACCCTTCACTCAAATCCTGTAAAATACAAGAATGCTTCTTAAAGGATAATTTTACTTATAGAGAACGTACAGTCATGCTTATTGCCTAGTATCCCCATCCCCAGGTGCATACTTACCTAAACTGGGTGGCCACAGCCTGAAGCAGCCTTCCCACAGCCCACAGACAAATCTTTCCTTTCCCCTGGCCATGAGTGCCCAGTCACCCTCCATAGGCCTCTATGGCAAAAACATACCTGGATTTTCTCTAAAAGTACAGTTATTTAACCACTTGATCACCGGAAGGTTTAACCCCTTTCATGACAAGGCCATTGTTTTGCCCATCCATCCATGGCGCCATACTTTTTGTTGAGAAATCACTTTGAACACCTCCCTTAGCATTTCTGGCTGTGGCCATCTTGAGTGAGGGCAAACGATAGATAGCATTTACTTCCAGAATGCGTTTGCCGTTAGCTTAGGCATACATGCAGGAGAGTGTGCTTAAGGTCCCTTTCACTTGTGCTACCCAGTTTACCTTGATATTTGCAGCGATTTGGGATCAGTATGACTTTGTTGCAACTTTGGCTTAATGAAAACATATTACAAAGTCGTAAAGAAATCGCATCTATATTATTCAGGGGCAATTTGCATGAGACTTTGAGGGTTTAACATTAAAATCTATGGACCTCAAGTTGCATCAAAGTTGGACCAAAGTAATGCAGGGACTACTGTGAAGTCGGCGCAACTTGAAAGTCGTACAGATATGAACGGTACTCATTGGAAATAATGGGGAACAACTTGTCATGCGACTTTGCAGTCCCAAGTCGCAGGACAACTCGCACAAGTGTGAAAGGGGTCTAAAGCAGAACTCTCCCCAAAAGGGGAAGCTCGTCTTGTCTGCCTCCTGCCCCCCTCCACTGCCACATTTGGCACCTTTCAAGGGGGAGCGAGAACCTGGTTTTGTCAGGTACCCGCTCCCACTTCACGCTGAGTTTGCTGTGGTGAACTCAGCCAGAAGCTCGGCCCCCTCCTCCTTCCCCCCACAGCCGGCCAATTCATAGAGCGCAGCACGATTCACGCATGCACAGTTGAAAACCAGCTGTGAAGCCACAAGGCTTCACTGCTGGATTCCCTTAGCCAAGATGGCGGCGCCAGGAACCAAGAGCAGATTCAAGAATGAATGCCTGGGCGGGTAAGTTCCTTAATAGGGAAAGTCAGGCGCTATGGTATTTTTTTAGCTGCTGACCTCTGAGAAAACCCCTCCTCCTCTCCTGAACACTCCTGGGATGTAGGACATCATTTGGCTAGGCAAGTAACCAGGAAGTAACTGAAGAAAGGTGTTTAAAAAAAAAAAAGTGTAAAAACAAGTAAATATGATATACTTTCCTATTTACTAATGCTAGAAGCAAAAGGATTAAAAATAGTCACTGTTGATCGGGAGAGGGAAGTTCTGCTTTAACTATCAATTGTGCAGTCATAGAATACTACAAATTATATTTATATATATTTTTTTTTTGGTGGATATTTAATCAGCACTGGGTTTTTTATTCTTTATTCTATAAATGAAAAAAAAGACAGGAAATTTTGAAAAAAAAAAAAAACCCAATAATTTCTACTGTGTTATAAAACGTATCCAATTAAAAAAAAAAAAAAAAAAAAATAAAAAAAAAAAAATCGAATTTCTCTATAAAATGTGGGCCTAAATGTATTCTCTTTGGTAAAAAATTCCAATAAATGTATATGAATTGGTTTGTGCGAAAGTTATAGCGTCTACAAACTATGGTATAACTCAAAATTGCTAACCTGTAGAATTTTTAAACCGTTGCCAATGGAGATTTTTAAGTTGCAAAGTTTGTCACCAATTTTGAAGCATGACATGTTGGGTTCCATTTTACTCAGCGTAACATTTTCTTTCACAATATGGAAAAAAATTGGGCTAACTTTACTGTTGTCTTATTTTAGAACTCAAAAAACTGAATTTTTTCCAAAAAAAAAAAAAAAATTGCGCTTATAAGACCGCTGCACAAATACAGTGTGACAAAGTTTCGCAACGACCGCCATTTTATTCTCTAGGGTGTTAGAAAAAAATATATGTTTGGGGGTTCTAAGTAATTTTATAGCAAAAAAACCTGCTTTTAACTTGTAAACACTGAACTCCAAAAAGAGGGTCAGCCTTAAAGTGGTTAAATACATTATTATTAATAATAATAAAATAACACCCAAACAAACAAAAAATACATTAATAATAATACATTTTTTTTTGTGCTGGGGTGTTTAGTTATTTAGTAGTAAGGGTTAAATATAAGGGTTACTTGTTGTAACTTAGTATTCATTTATTGAATTTTTTATTTATGACTTTTGTGTATTTATTTTACATTTATTTATTCATTTATTATTCGCATAATAATAATTAAAATAAAAAATAAATAAAATAAATAACCCTAACCCCCCACTCCTACTAATCATAACCCTAACCTAAACTGAACTCGAACCCCTTACCCTAAAAAAAAAAAAAATGATAATATAATAATAATAATAATAATAATAATAATAATAAAAGAAGAAAAGCGAATGGAAAAGCTAAAAAAGCTGAAATACCTAGCAACAAAATGATGAAACAAATGATAATTTTTCCTATTGGGTAATAAAAAACGGCAAAGCTCAAAAATGTCTGAAAAATGCTGCATGGAAACGCGCGAAAACCGCGCAAAGGCGCTACGCTCAGGTGTGAATGCAGCCTAATACAGTGATCAGTGATAATACTATACTAAACCCATTGGCTGGGAAGGGGTTAACATCTCAGGGTAATCAAAGGGTTAATGGTGTGCCTAACAAGCATAATGCGTGTAATATGTGCTGCTTTTACCTACTGATCTTTTTTCCCTCCCTGCTTTTCAGGGAGAACAGACAGCCAGATCACTTTTCCCTGTACACACAGTTATGTACTCCATGCTGTGATTGGATACAGCTGATCAGCAGGTTTCAGCCAAATGACTGGCTGAAATTTGCTGCCAAACTCATGCTGTGTCCAATCACAGCATGGGTCAGCAGGGAGCACACCAGGAAATACAGGTAAGTCGCTGTGCCGCCAGCTCGCAGTAGATCTACTGCTAGCGGGTTGGCAAGAAGTTAAAGTGTTACTAAACCCAGCAATATGAAAATCATTCATCTGACCCCCGCCCCCCCACAGTGTCCACAGCTTATAAATTTTCTCTTTACATTAAAATACGGCCACTATATACCTATTTGGATGATCTGTACACCTTGGTTAAATGATAAACTGCACAGTTTCTGCAGAGAGTTCAGGTAGGAGGAGATTTCCACTACAGCCTATATACACGCCCACATGTGTGATGTCAATATCATGTGACCTGGTTATCTAACAAGTAAATGTTCTCTCCAGCATTAAAGACACCACTGAGCATGTGCAGATCGGCTACCCTGCCTGTGTTAGCTGGTCTTCCCCAGATAGATAGTACAGAAGGGAAGGATCTATGGATACAGGATAAAAACAGCCTTTTTACACAATGCAGAGGATTAATCACTTAAGTTCCACAGTGAGGATAACAAGCATGCTATGCTGCATACACAGACTGATGTGGTTTTTCAAATGGCATTTCTTTCAGCACAAATCCAAACAAGAGTTTACATCTTATTTAGGGCACGTTGATACCATGAAGTTTTTGCCACTCTGTGGGTCACATGGAAAGTTTTTGGGCGCATAAAAAAAAAAAAAAAAAAAAAAAAGAATTAAAGCGGAGTTCCATCCAAAAGGGGAGGTGACCCCCCTTCCCCGACATGCCACAATTGGCATGTCATTTTTTTGTACAGGGATCGGGGACCCTGTTTTGACAGGGTCCCAGCTGCACTTCCTCTCCTGGTGCTGCAGAACCAGAAGGAAATTCAACCCCCCCCCCCAGAAGATACGCCGGCCATTCACAAAGTGCGGCACGGCTTGCGCAGGGCATCCACACTTGCTATGCCGGTGCCGCACAGAGGAGAGGGAGAGGAGCGAGGCAGCAGGCGGCCGCATCACTGGAGCCTGGGACAGGTGAGTGTCTGATTATTAAAAGTCAGCAGCTACACTTTTTGTAACTTAATAGGGTGGAACTCCACTTTAAAGATATTTTGCAAGGTAAAAGAACTGACATTCACTTCAAGCTTGTATTTAGCTGCTTGGCTTGGATGTTACTTCAAGGTATTTATGCTTTAACGCTAAAAAAAAAAAAAAAAAAAAAAAAAAACAAAAAACTTTTCTTGCATTTTCAAACATTGTTGATAAAATAAAATAAAAAAATTGCTTTTAAAGGAGAAGTCCACTCTAACACTAAAATCTCTACATCCACGATCTAAGCCTAACCTATCGAGCCCTGTAATGAAGAAATCAGTATACATAGCTTTTTTGAAGCCAATCCAGTCCGGTCTCCAGCAGCGGAAGCTCTGCAGAGGACACAGCCGACAACGGATGTGAAATTAATAGGAAGTGGCATCACCCATAGACTATGGGGCTTCTGTTGTCAGCTCAACGTGGGATCAGCTTCAAAAAAGCTATGTATACGGATTTCTTCCTTACAGGGTTCGATCACGGATGTCTGTAGATGTAGAAATTTTAGTGTTAGGGTGGACTTATCCCTTAACTTAAAAATACCCAGGAAAAAAAGCAGGAACCTACCAGTCCATCAGCGCCTATTCTTCCACGTCCTGTCACCCGGAAGGTCACTTCCACCTCCCAATTCTCAAAGCTTGACGCGGTTTTCGACCAGACAGATCCTTTCTGGCTCTTTAGGGATGGGGTAATTCTGATCTGATCAGCACTGGGAATGGCATCTAGAATGACAACAGTAGGCTTGGTTATCATTGCAGAGAAATATGTGCTATGGCCAGCCAGATACAATGCATTACAAACATAGAAAATAATCTTTTGTTGCTGGTTTAATAAAGGCACACAACAGGATATGAGAAGAAAAAAGATGAGGTGTTGGCAAATCTTCTTTTAGCTAGTTTACATGAATCCTCCACAGCTTCAGGATCGGACAACTCCGAGACCCCTTTCACACTGAGGCACTTTACAGGCGCTATTTAGCTAAAAATAGCGCCTGTAAAGCTCCTAAAAAAATCGGCCCCAATGTGAAAGTCTGAGTGCTTTCACTCTTGGGCGGTGCGCTTGCAGGATGTTACAAATAGTCCTGCAAGCCGCATCTTTGGAGCAGAGCGGTGCGGTGAGCGGTGATTATACCGCTCCTCCGCCGCCCCTGCCCATTAAAAACAATGGGGCAGCGCTTCCGAAGTGGCTGCACACCACCTCGGAAGCGCGCAACTCCGGCACTTTTAACCCCGTTTTAACCCCTTGTGGGGGGTTAAAAGCGTAGTGTTCCCGCCGCCGTAGTGCCTCTATAACCGCGGTAAATCCCAGCTGAAACTAGCGGAGATTTACCGCTAATGCCCCACCGCCCCCAGTGTGAAAGTACCCCGAGAGTTACAGATTCGTGGTCCCCCTCAGTGCTCTGTGATTGTCCCTGCTGACCACTATTGTCATCAGTGGACTGAATCCCTGAGCACAATGGAGGACCAGGAAATCTACACTACCGGATGTGTCGGATTCTGCAGGAGGCGGGTTCTCTCCTGTTAGCTTTGTTACAGCGGGTCAGGCAACTGGGAGAGGTGGGTATTGGCATTCACAAAAGAAGGACTCTTATTTCAGCTGTTATATTGTAGTGGCAGAGTTGCTTTAACCACTTAAGGACCGAGCTCAGTTGTTTACAAGTTAAAATCAGTTTTTGCTAGAAAATTACTTAGAACCCCAAAACATTATATAAATATTTTTTTCAAACACCCTAGAGAATAAAATGGCAGTTGTTGCAATACTATAGTATATTTAAAGTGCAGCTTTCTCACAACCTGTGTTAAAAAGTATACCATTGAAAATAACTTCATACAGCAACCTTAAAAAGGTGTATATGCAAAAGAACTTCCACATATGGGTTATTTAATACTATAATAAAGTGACTAGTGCAATCAATATGTGGTAAATGACATAAAAAACCACCTTATAAAAGAGGCATGTGCAAAAAAACCAACAATGATTAGAAATTTATAGACGGCAAAGTGACCTCTGCAAGTCAAGAAATATTTAGAATTTTATAACTGACACACTGGCATGACAATAGTCACATAATCATTCTTGTCTTGAGTATATATAATTCATCACAGTGTGTTAGTTCATAATAATGTTCAATTCATATAGTAAGGAACGAATATTCCCTTTCAAGTGACCGGTGCCTTATACCTATATATAGAAAGGTGCTGGTGCTGCAATCCATGCTCCCCTATGGCAATACTCACCGAAATGTAATCCCACTAAAGGGGTTGTCACTCCTCCACAGCCACCTTGCTGTATTAGGACATAGATCTTTGCTGGAAACCAATCCACCCCTTCACTACAGTGAATGCAATATATGCAGAAAAAGAGAAACGATATCCCATAATGCACTAACGTTTTAAACTTCTTTTATTCAATAAAAATGTGTCGTAAGCACTTACATCATTTAAAAAGAAAAAAAAAAAAAACCACGCTCAGAACCAGGAAGTCCGGGGCTCACATGCGCTCCACGGATTGGGCAGGAAGTGACGCAATGACACTGATGCTCTGCCTTATGCGTTTCGTCACACTGACGTCATCAGAAGCATCCGCTAGGGGGGCTAGATGTTTTTTTTTTTTTATCTTAATGCATTGAATGCATTAAGATATAAAACCTTCTGCCTCTACAACTTCGCTTCTGATGTCAGTGTGACAAAACGCGTCAAAGAAATAGCGCCATCAACGTCAAACAACTGACGTATAACATCGGCAGGCGGTCCGTAAGTGGTTAAAGGAGTTGTAAAAGGCAGAAGGTTTTATATCTTAATGCATTCAATGCATGAAGATAAAAAAAAACCTTCTGTGTGTAGCAGCCCCCCCTAATTACTTACCTGAGACCCTTCTCTCTCAAATGATGTCCAATCAGTCCGTTACACTCCTCCTGATTGGCTGAGTCACAGCAGTGGCGCCATGGGCTCCCGCTGCAGCCAATCAAAGTCAGACAGCCAATCAGAGGAGAGAGGGAGCGGGCCCCGCTTCGGAATGGATACATGGATTTTGACTCGGCTCGGGTGCCCCCACAGGAAGCTGCTGGCTGAGGGCGCACTTGATTGGAGAGAGGGGCAAGGAGCTGCAAAGAGGGACCCGGGAAGAGGAGGATCTGGGCTTTACTTTAAAAGGTAAAGCTGTCATATGTTAAAGGCAATAAAAATAAAAGCGCCCTTTCCTCTAAATTTTCCTGAGCACCCAGGTAGCCACAGTTCATGATGAAAACAATAAGGTGGATCTTGTGGTGCCTATTCATAACCCTCCATGTCAGTTGCACTAGCAGTCAGGTCTTTTTTAATGCTAACATTTACCTCTATGTCCTCTCTGTCAAGCACACAAATGATGCAATTAGGTCTTCAGCATAAAGAATGATTTCATGAATCCCCATTAACCCATCACATTTAAATTTGTATACATAATGAAAGCTATCCAGGACTGGCAATACAGGTAATGTCTTGGTTTACTTAGCAAAGCACACAAACCTATTAAATAATGTAGTGCAAAGTTAGTTTGCTTTGTATAAATTATTGCACTTTGTATTATTAAATACTATTATATAATCTCAGTGCACCTATTCTAGTATACTGTAGGGTCAATATTATAAAAGGGGTGAATTTAACCACTTGAGTTTAAACACTACTCCCTTCATGACCAGGCTATTTTTTTTTTGCTATTCAGCACTGGGCTACGTTAAATAGCAATTGCTCGGTTATGCAACACTGTAACCAAATGAAATTTATATCATTATTCACACAAATAGGAGGTTTCTTTTGGTGGTATTTGTTCACCTCTGGGTTTTTCATTTTTTTATTATCTTCATATTTTATTTATCTTGATATAAATGAAAAAAGACCAAAAATGTTGAAAAAAAATGCTATTTCTTCATTTCTGTTATAAAAATTGTCAAATAAAATGAATTTCTTCATAAATTTAGCCCAAAATGTATTTTGCCATGTCTTTGGTAAAAAAAAAAAAAAATCCCAATCAGTGTATATTACTTAGTCAGTGTAAAAGGTTTCGAGTCTACAAACTATGGGATATGTATACACAGATTTGAAAATTAATCAATCCTGATGTACTGACGGCCTAGAGGTGCACGATTCTGGATAAAATGAGAATCGCAATTTTTTTTGCTTAGAATAAAGATCACAATTCTCGACAGAACATCACCTTTTACATTATACAAAAAAAATGGGCTAACTTTATTGGTTAGTTTTTTTGTTCTTTTTTAACCCATTCAGATCCGCGCTATTTCCAAAGTACGGCTCCAGCGCGGATCTGAATTTCCGGGTGGACGTCCATGGACGTCCTGGCGCGCACTCACAGGCTGCGGCGCGCGCACCGCAAGCTGCGTGGGCGTGTCCGCGGGTCGGGCGGACTCGATGTCCACCCGAGACCCGCGATCCCATCAGACCTGCAGAACAGGGAACCGCCAAAGTAAACACGGCGGTTCTCCGTTCTGTTGAAGGGGACATAGCAGATCTACTGATCCCTGTCACTGGGATCAGTTAGATCTGTTATGTCCCGACCAGCCCTGCGCCCCCACAGTTAGAACACGCCCAGGGAACACTGTTAACCCCTTCACTGCCCCCTGCAGGTTAACCCCTTCACTGCCAACGACATTTATACAGTAATGAGTGGACATTTAAATTTCTGATCGCTGCATAAATGTCATTGGTCCCAAAAAAGTGTCAAAAATGTCCGACATGTCCGGGCCCAATATCGCAGTCCTGATAAAAAACGCAGATCGCCGCCATTACTAGTAAAAAAATAAATAAATAATAAAAACTCCATAAATCTATTCCCATAGTTTGTAGATGTGATAACTTTTGCGCAAACCAATCAATATACACCGATTGCGATTTTTTTTTACCAAAAATATGTAGAATATATATTGGCCAAAAATGTTGAATAATTTTTATTTTATTTTTGGATATTTATTATAGCAAAAAGTAAAAAATATTGCCCTTTTTTCAAAATCATCGCTCTTTGTTTATAGCGGCAATCATAAATGACGCAGAGGTGATCAAATACCACCAAAAGAAAACTCTATTTGTGGGAAAAAAATATATAAATTTAGTTTGGGTACAACGTCGCACGACCGCGCAATTCTCATTCAAAATGTGACAGCGCTGAAAGCCAAAAATTGGTCTGGGCAGGAGGGGGGGGGGTTTAAGTGCCCAGCAAGCAAGAGGTTAATTCACTGAAATGTATTTTCCCAAAAAATTACTTTTGATAGACCACTGTGCAAATAAACTGACAAATTATTGCAACGACCACCATTTTATTCTCTAGGGTCTCTGCTAGAAAAAAAAATATATAATGTTAGTGGGTTCTAAGTAATTTTCTAGCAAAAAATACTGATTTTAACTTATAAGCAACACGTGTCAGGAAAAAGGCTTATGCCCCTTTCACACGGCCGTGTCTGTGTGCAGATCCGTTTTTGCTCCTGAGCAGGCGGATGACAGATCCGTCTCCTCTCACTGTGCAGAGACAGATCTGTCAGAGTGTGGGAAATTGGATGACAACGGACTATCTGTCCGTTGTCATCCGATCCCCAGACGGATAGAAAACTAGGATTTCCATCTGTTGGACTTTATGGGACAGGAGCGGATTGGAAAGCGGCGGGGGTCAGCGGACATGACAATGTTGACATCTGTCGCTCCATAGAGGAGAATGGAGGGTCAGTTCACGTCCTCCTGATAAACGGACAGGCAGACCTGAATGGAACGTCCATGTGAAAGGGGCCTTAATCTTTCAGAGGTTAAACTAACCTCATTTACAGACGGAAGTTCATCACTTTGATCTAAAAGAACCAAAAGATACATTGTTTCTTTTTATATTAGCACTGAGAAATATTGTAATAAACTTGGCAAGCTGCCCTTTTTTTTTTTTCTGACAGCTGTCAGCAGAGAACAGCTCTGAATCGTCGGATTAAGATCGTGGGGGGGGGGGGGGTGGAATCGGGATCACAATTTTTTTTACTGATTAACTGTGCAGCTCTAGACGGCCTTTCATTTCTCCAGGCCACAAAATGCCAGGGCGGTACAAATATCCCACGGATGACCCCTTTTTTGGAAAGCAGACAGTCTGAGGCACTTCGCAAGAGGAATGGTGACTTTTCTGAGGCTGGGTTCACATTATCGCCGTATGCGGCTCCCAGCAGGGGTCCAGTACATCCCCGTTTACCGTCCGATTTCAGCCCCAATTTTTTGGCTGAATTAAGACCAGAAGATGCACGGGACTCCTGTGCAAATTCGCACCGGAGCCGCAGCAGAGATATGTGAACCCGCTCCATAGAGAGCAAGTCAAAATCTCCTGCTATTGCGAATTGGATGCGGCGAACCCATACCCAATTCGCAATAGTGTGAACCCAGCTTAAAGTTGTAATTTTTTTTAATAT
>BLSH010001687.1:210086-223478 GCA_018402905.1 Glandirana rugosa
TGGGGGTATATAAGTGGTGATTCTCCTCTGTGGGGGTATATAAGTGGTGGTGTCTCCTCTTAGTGGTGAACATATGGGGGTGTCTCCTCTTAGTGGTGAATATATGGGGGTGTCTCCTCTTAGTGGTGAATATATGGGGGTGTCTCTTCTTAGTGGTGAATATATGGGGGTGTCTCCTCTTAGTGGTGAATATATGGGGGTGTCTCCTCTTAGTGGTGAATATATGGGGGTGCACATCCCCCCAGCACTTACTTCCAGTGTGGATCCAGAAGGGGACGGAACCGTCAGACTGCACCAGGTAGGGTCCCTTGAAGCTGTACTTGTACTCGAACCTGCGGTGTGGCGGCTTCTCCTCCTCCGCCCCGGCACAGCTCAGGCTCCAGAACAGAACCAGCACCGAGCACAACCCGACCATTGAACGCTGCTGCTGCCGCCGCTCCATGGACATCGCCATCTTGCACAGTGCTGACGTAGTGTGACTGGAGAAACCATGCTCAGCCAACAGGGCGTTCGCTGATTGGTCGGCCGGCGGCCGGTGGGCGGGACGACACGCGTTGCCTTGCCGATGGCTAGTTCATGGCATGCTGTGCGCTCCTCCGGCCGCAGGGGTCGCTGTAGGCGCTGAGGTGTCCATCTCTATAGTTTTACCTTGGTGTTAGGGGTCCTCAGTATACCTTGGAGTTTGTAAAGTTGAAGTTTACAGAGAAAGTGTCATTTAATTGGTACCCTAGGCTACAGGTCAGAAATAAACTGTAGACTAGAAATATAGTGGAATCAATTATGTACATTGTGTTACCGGCTGAAATAGTTTGTGATTATGTTCAACCAATCATTTATTTTATTTTTTAATTAAAGTATACCGGAAATTAAAGGTTCTTTGGTTTTGGGTAGCATAGGGTTAAATCCCCCGGAGTGCTGAGTGCTCTTTTTGTGTACGTGTTCCTTTAAAGGGAGATTTTCCTTCGCTTCCTGTCTCCAGATACAACAGGAAGTGAGATTAGGTCTCTCAAAAAGAAAGGCAAATCACTCTTAAAACTCCTTCTTGTGCGTTATTCCTAACTACCCCTCTAAAAAGTGATCTGCAATGGACTGCTTTTCTGAGAGGTGGCGCGGAAGCAATGTGTCGCCTCCTCACGGCCTGTTTCAACTATGAAAATGGCGACCCACCACACCGAAACTGTATGCATTGCATGGAGGCTGCGGAAAGGCTCCGTACACTTGAGTGGGTCAGCTGTGGCATGCACACAGCCCTAAGCGGCCGCATACCCTTGGCAGTTGGGGATGGGGGAGCAATAAAACTCAACCGTCTTTCTTTACAACCTCCTGGCCACACGTTGCAGCAAACATTTAGACCAGGGGTGAGCAACTGCGGCCCTCCAGCTGTTGTGGAACTACATGTCCCATGAGGCATTGAGAGACTGACAGTTACAAGCATGACTCCCAGCGGCAGAGGCATGATGGGAAGACTGACAGTTAGGCTACATTCACACTGGGGCGGGCGGTAGTGGTAAATCGCCAGCGGTGCTTTTTCCACTGTTATATCGTCGCTTTTGCGCCGCTATTCGGGTAGCAGCAGGGCGCTTTTAACCCCCCTCAAGGGCTTAAAAAGGGGTTAAAGACGCCAGCGCGCAGCGCTTCGGAAGCGCTTTCCATTGATTTCAATGTCGGAGGCGGTGGAGGAGTGGTGTTTACACCGCTCACTGCACCGCCCCAAAGATGCTGCTTGCAGAAGTTTTTTAATGTCCTGCAAGTGAACCACCCCAGTGTGAAAGCATCATATGATGTCAGAGGGGGCGGAGTCACCCATTTACATCACTGGGTGGCCCTACCCTTGCCTAGATAAGAGCTGTCAAACTGAAGACAGCCCATTCAGCGAGTCGCCTCTGAAAGAGGCGGATGTGTTTTTAATTTCTTTTTTGGTACATCAGCGCCGTGATTGACGATGGAATGTAGATCACAGGACACTTTTTTTTATTATTCATTTTTAATAAAGGAATTGTCCAAAACTGTCTCCTGTGGTTTTTACTATTTACTAATGACACATTTTGGTGAATGGGTAGGGGGTACGATGTACCCGATATCCATTCACAAAGGGGGGTGGCCGGATCTGGGGGCCCCCTTGTTAAAGGAGGCTTCCAGATTCCGAAAAGCCCCTGCCCACAGACCCTGACAACCACAGTGCAGGGTTGTCAGGAGGAGGCTTACAGGTATTACAGCCACGAGCAAGTTTGAATTACATTTTGCCTTTAGAAATGTCATTTTGCTGCGGCACTGTTCTACACATCACAAAGATGCACCGCTTTACAGGCAAACTAAGGGGACCCCCCAGGCACGATATTTAAAGGAATATTTCATTTTTATTGTTTCACTTTAACCACTTCCCGTCTGGCCTATAGGCAAATGATGGCCGGGTGGTAGCTTTGTTATCCTGACTGGACATCATATGACGTCTTCAGGATAACCTGGGGGTGCGGGGGGTGTGCATCACGGCAATCGGTGGTGCGGTGGGTCAGTCTGACCCACTGCATTAACAATCTCAGTAGTCCATTGGAAGCTCTTTACCACGAGATCAGCAATGACCAGTCACGGCTGATCACGATGTAAACAGGAAGAGACCTTTATCAGTTTCACCACTAGTTGCGTCTGCAGACGCGAGTAGTAAAGAGCTGATCGGGGGCTCTCCTCACAGGGGGGGTCTGTGCTGAGTGTTTATCAGCGCAGCCCCCCTCAGATCGCCACACTGGACCACCAGGGAGCCCGCCCAGGGGTCACCAGGGAGAGCCCACCCATGGACCACCAGGGAGCCGAACCTAGACCACCAGGAAGATGATCAGGGAGCCCACACTAGACCACCAGGTAAGGGGTATAAGGCCCAACATGGCTGGCACTCAGTGCCAATTACAGATGCCACCTTAGACCACCAGGGAATGGACTCCTTACAGTGCCCTCTTTCAGTGCCGCCTATCAGTATCCACCAGTGCTACCTATCAGTGCCCACCAGTGCCACCTATCAGTGCCCAGTGCCGCCTATGAGTGCCCGTCAGTGCCGCATATCAGTGCCACCTATCAGTGACGGTCAGTGCTGCTTATCAGTGCTGCCTGTCAGTGCTCATCAGTGCTGCATATAAGTGCCTCATCATCAGTGCCAGCTCATCAGTGCCAATCAGTACTGCTTCCTCAGTGCCCGTCCGTGATGGAGAAAACTTACTTACTTTAAAAGTTTTGTGGCAGAAACAGAGAAAAACTTTTCTTTTTTTTTCAAAATCTTCGGTCTTTTTTTATTTGTTAGGAGATAACTGGGAGAAAAGTGGACTTTGAAGGTATGCTGGGTAAAAATGCATAAACTTTATTTGTTACACCAAAGCACAAAAGTGCTTAAGACACATTACATGTATAAAACCTTAAAATCAATTACAGGAAGAACATGTAATCAAGGTAGCTGGTCACCACCATAGGTCGCCACAAGTTCTGGTTATTGGGTAGATGAACCAGAACTGGGGGGACCCCAACAATTGTAATAATACATCATCTGGGATATATAGTGGTAATGTGAAACCCTAATATGTGCAATAAATAATACAAAAAGGTGGTACAGCATATATGAGAAGATGTGTGAGTAGGGTTTACACCACTTGTGGGTCCCAGAGATAGGTGTAAGAGTGATGCTCAACTAGTTTTGCGCATCAAGGTTTTGCGCTACATCTAAGGTCAGGTAACCTTAGAATAAAGGCCTTTATTCTTTGCATGTATTTGTTACCACGCCTTTATCTAGATATATGTTTGTATTGTATTTTTGACATGTATGCATTTGATTATTTTTAACAGATTATCATTATCAGCTCCAGATGAAGCGCAAAACCTTGATGCGCGAAACTTGTTGAGCATCACTCTTGCACCTATCTCTGGGACCCACAAGTGGTGTGAACCCTACTCACACACCTTCTCATATATGCTGTATCACCTTTTGGTATTATTAATTGCACATGTTAGGGTTTCACATTACCACTATCTATCCCAGATGATGTATTATTACAATTGTTGGGGTCCCCCCAGTTCTGGTTCATCTACCCAATAACCAGAACTTGTGGCGACCTATGGTGGTGACCAGCTACCTTGATTACATCCTGTAATTGATTTTAAGGTTTTATACATGTAATGTGTCTTAAGCACTTTTGTGCTTTGGTGTAACAAATAAAGTTTATGCATTTTTTACCCAGCATGCCTTCAAAGTCCACTTTTCTCCCAGTTATCTCCTAATATATACTGCTATCATAGGATGTGGCATGCTTGTATGTTCTAGTCCCCCCAGCTCCACACTGAGGAGGGCCATCCTCCCTTCCTTTTTTTCCCTTAGCCCCATCAATTATCTTTATTTGTAGCGTAAAAAATAAAAACCTCAGAGGTGATCAAATACCACCAAAAAAAAAAACAAAGCTCTACTTGTGGGAACAAAATGATAAAAGTTTATTTTGGGTGCAGTGCCGCATGACCGCGCAATTGTCATTTAAATACAACAGCGCTGAAAGCTGAAAATTGGTCTGGGCAGGAAGCGGGGTAAGTGCCTGGTATTGAAGTGGTTAAGCATTATTAAAATCACTGCTCCTGAAAAAAACTATTGTTTTAAAACTTTTTTTTGCATTGATACATCCCCTAGGGCAGTACCCAGGTCAACATACACTTTTTATGGCAATAACTTGCATATAAGCCTTTAAAATGAGCACTTTTGATTTTTCATGTTCGTGTCCCATAGACTTTGATAGGGTTCGCATGTTTGGCCCAATCTTTTGCCTGTTCGCGGTGTTCTGTTGCGAACAGAACCGGGAGGTATTTGGCCCATCCCTAGGGAAGACTGACAGTTTGAGTTGGGCGAACTAATGCCCTGGCGGAACATTGGCTGTTCGCCTGTTTGACGCACACCCAAATTACTGGGGCGTTGAACCATTTGTTCGACCTACTGAACGACCACAATGCAGTGCGTCGCCGCACAGTGCATTGGAAGCCCTGATTGGCTGCAGCAATGAAAGCTTTGCCCAATCAGAGCACTATCAGAGCCATGATTGGAGAAAGTAATGATGACTCTATCCAATCAGGTCTCATTGCTTAGTCCCACCCCACACTATAAATATATTCTCCCCATAGTGGCCAATTGCAGTGTGATATCGGCATGGGGAGGGATAGAACAGGGCTCTGTTCAGTTCTACTATTGAGTTATTGTGCTATAGTGTGCTATTCTGATTCTATTGTTAGTGTAAAGTATCAGTTTAGTGTGAATCTAGTCATAGTGCAGCGTGAGTGTAGTTTGACCATTCATTTTTACTTTAGTGTGAATCTAGTGATAGTTCAGTCAATGTGAGTATAGTGACCATTCATTTTTACATTAGTGTCAGTTTATTTTGTCAGGGCAGGTTTAATGCAGTACTTTTCAGTGCGTTACTAAACTTTTAACACAGTACATTTCAGTGTATTATGTTACTGCATATATTTTAGTGCGTTAGTGCACGTTTAACAAAGTATATTTCAGTGCGTTACTGCACGTTTAATGCTGTATATTTCAGTGCGTTACTGTACATTTAATGCAGTGTAGTTCGGTGTATTAATGCAAGTTTAACGAAGTATATTTCAGTGTGTTACTGCACGTTTAATGCAGTATTGTTTAACGCATTAGTGTACATTAAACGCTGTATATTTCTGTTAGTGCACGTTTAATGAAGTATATTTCAGTTTGTTACTGCACATTTAGCGCTGTATATTTTAGTGCATTGATGCAGTTTTATTGCAGTATGTTGCAGTGTGTCAGTGAAGTGTGTCTGTGTAGTATGTACTCAAGTTAAAATGCAACAAACACCACTTTCCATTGATTAAAGTCAGTGGCGGCTGGTGCCCCCTCAGGGCAGTTGGGACATCAAAGTCCCGCACTTACCCTATCTAGAAGCTGGTGGGCAGCGTGTTCGGTGAGCGGGAGCATGCTTTGCTTAGGTGGCTTCGGTCGTGCATCCCCCTCCTCCTCCGAGAAAGGCGTCCAATACGATCATCTGACTTCTCAGCCAGTCGGGAAACGGGTAACATACATGTGCTTCCTGATTGCAGAGAGGCGATTCAGTGTTAGAAAAGCAAATATTAATTTGCTTTTTATACACACCTGAGTGGGCTCCAAGCACAATGCTCTGCGCTCGGAGTCCACTCTATTTTGAAGCCTATTAGAGCCTATGGCTCTAATCAGGTGCTTAAAGAAACAACCCTGCCGCTGTAATTCATGCGTCCGGTGTCCTGAAAGGGGCTGGACGCATGAATAGGGGATGGCCGTGGTGGCCATGGATAGATTCATGCTATGCACACGGGCGCCGCCCCCCTAATTCATGCGCCCGGCCCCTAATCTATAGGCAGGGCGCCGGATGCATGGATTCCAATGGGTTTTTTCTTTTTTTGAAGCACATGATTAGAGCCTGAGGTTCTAATTGGCTTCAAAAAGGGTGGGCTCGAGGCTCAGAGCACTGCGCCCTGAGCCCACCCAGTTGTGTGACATTAGCGAATTAATATTCGCTATTGTTTTCCTAAATCTTCTCCTGGCCAATCAGGAAGCAGGCCAGGGAGTCTCAGGACTGCAGTAACTCGGGATGGGTGTGTCCTCCGTGCCTGGAGCTAGAGCCGCAGCGGAAGGGGTGTGTTTCGGGCGGGTTTAAGGAGTTTAAGGCTCTCAGTCTGGATCTGGCAGTGGAGGAGGACGGATCGGGAAGATGGCAGCCTGCCCTGCCCTGTGCACCCTCTTCATCCTCCTCACCATACCCAGCATGGCCCAGTACATCGAGGTGAGCCCAGTATATGTGACTTGTATGATGTCCATCCCGGGGACACCGCAGCAGCTGTCATGGTGGTGGGAATAACTGTATGGGAGGAGAGCCCAGCCTCTGTGTGTGCGGTGTATACATGGGTGATGTATGGAGTGTATACCCTCCTGGTGTACAGTATATACCCCCTGTATACTTCTATAGAGGTGTATATTGGTAGGGGGATAGACAGCATATACCTGGTTATAGGAGTGTGGAGGTTATATACTAGGGTTAAAACCTTTTCTTCAAGCCAAACACGAACACTTTAGCAGCACACAGCATTTTTTTTTTTTTAAGCGTTTAACTCTGTGGCCTCTGGTGTAAAGGGGAACTCTAATGTAAGGGTGTTTCTGCTCACCAAAGCTCCTACTTACTTACTAGAGTTCCCAGCATTTCCCCTTACATCAGGGTTCCCAAAGCCCCCCCTTACATCAGAGTCCACAGGGCATCCCTTATATCTGAGCACCCCTTACCTTAGTGTACTCACTTGCTCAGAGGCAGGAAAGAGAAGGAGGGGGGGACTTCGGTCACAGATATTGGATGGTGAGCTCATTCACCCAAGGATGGAGGCTCAGGCATCCACAATGTATCTGTCGGCTGTTGATTTTCGAATTTGCAGCTCACCCATTTGTTTTCTGAGGCACAGAACGCGGGGAATTGGAGTGTGGGTGGGCAGACAGAGGGGTAAGGGTGGGAGGAAGAGGAGCCGAATGAGCCCCCTCTCCTCTCCTGTCCATGTATGGGGTAGTGGCCCATGCGCACACCTATGTACTTGGCAGTTGTGGTACTTGGGGAACTGCAGTCCATTCTGAATAATATGTCCAGGTTTCAGGCGGTCTGAAACCTGGACACATGATTCAAAACCCGGACTGTTCTGGTCAGTCCTGGACAGGTGGCAACCCTAGTATATACCCATCTGTACACTGTATATAGACTATTGTCACCACCTTCCTGTCCATCTCCTGTGGTGAGGGGGGATCGGTGTACTTAGTTTTCTGCCGCCCCCCCCCCCCAAAATATTGAGCACCAGCCGCCACTGCAGGAATACATACAGTTAGGCATAGAGCACAGATTCAGGAGTATGTACAGTAATGCACAGAGCACAAAGTCAGGAGTATGTACAGTAATGCACAGAGCACAAAGTCAGGAGTATGTACAGAGTAATGCACAGAGCACAGGGTCAGGAGTATATACAGAGTAATGCACACAGCACAGGGTCAGGAGTATGTACAGAGTAATGCACAGAGCACAGGGTCAGGAGTATGTACAGAGTAATGCACAGAGCACAGGGTCAGGAGTATGTACAGAGTAATGCACAGGGTCAGGAGTACATATTGCACAGAATCCAGGGTCAGGAGTGCATAACTCACAAAATGCGAGAGTCAGGAGGACATAACATACAGAGTGCAGGAGTCAGGAGCACTGACAGCTTTTTCTGTAGACTACAGAACACCTCACTCCTATATTATGAAGTGGAGGAGGTATCCTATAGTCCTAACACATTTCTTGTCCCCACACAATATTATTTATGCAACTTACTGATTACGCTAATGTAGCATGACTTATGCATATACTTTATAAAAACATTTTAGCAGGGGTTCCCTGGGACCTAAAAAAGGTTTCAAGGGTTCTGCCAAAGTGAAGAGTTTGAGAAAGGCTGCTCTAGGTACTGCTATCCCAGTGGCAAAGAGGGGGCATCGCTGTAGGTTAAAGTGGTTGTAAAGCCATTTTGTTTACCTTATAGAATCCCCCTTGTTCCATTAGTTCCCCACTGTATGGTTTTTTTTTTTTTTTTTAAAGAAGTTTTATACCTTATTTCAGAGTGTCTCTGTTTTACCCGATCTGGTAACTAAGGCGGGCAGGGCTGAGAAACCCCGCTAACGTCTTTCAGGAAGGGAGGAGTCACGTGAAATAAGGTACAGTATATATCTACATTTTCTTTAAGCACATACAGTGGGGAGCATAACTTAATGGAACACAGGGGATTCCATTAACAAAGCACAGTAATTATAGCAGCAGGAGGGAAGGGACGGGCACTGATACAGCTGACAGACGGGGGGGGGCAGAGGAGACACAGCAGATGGCAGAGGCATGTAAACTGACCACGGTATCAGGGGCTCAGCATCCATGATTAACGTGGTCAGTTTACAGGGGGAGGGCAGCACCAGGCAGGATCAGACAGGTACGTTGGATGATAGAAAGGACAAAATTACACAGCACAAGCACTGTGCTGTTATGCATACTTTAAAGGAACAAGATCATTTTTATTTTGGGGTTACAACCATATTAAGTACAGTAGGGACGGGGGATGAGGGGGGGGGGTGTGTACAGTGTTAGTCCACCTTTGTGTAGCACCCTCCTAGTTAGGTGCTAGGCTGTCAGGCAAATTTAGTTCTTTTTTTGTGCTCCTCTGTAATCAGTGGAGCAGAGTGTTGATTCCTTTGGACTGATCAGGGTCCCACAGGCCGCACACTAGATTGCTTCTCCCTGCTTTCTGGAAAGCTCCATACCATAGGAGTAGAGCAGGCTGTGTGAGCAGTCTGAATATTTATGAGGTCCAATCCCTGATGAGGTGTGCCTAGAGGGTGGCTGGAGAGAACATAAATAGTATGAGACTTGAGCACTCAAGGTTCCTGTTCCAGGAGGAGCCAGGCAACTTTGCTGACACCTGCCAAGAAAGTCAACAAGGTCCCAGCAGACTCAAAATGGAATTGCGCTAACCACATAAAGAAATCTCTGAGGTTGAAGAAAAAGGGGAACTTCACCCAGGGGTCAGTCTGGAGAGTCCACTTTGCAAATGTCTGCCTGATGCAGGAGGAAGGCATCCGGCTGCTTAAGGACTTGTGACTATACACATAAAAACATAGAAAAGTGACAGCAGAAACAAGGCAGAGTGGTCCATCAAGTCTGCCTGTTTTTTGAGTTTTCGGGGGGGTTGTATTTTTTTTTTTTTTTGTTAACTCTTTTGTCTGAGTATAGATCGGCGTTTGTCGTAAGCATGTTTGAAACCATTTATTGTTGACTGGCTCACTACCTGTGCTGGAAGTTTTTTCCAAGCATCAACTACTCTTTTAGGAAAATTATTTGTTTTGAACTTTCTTTCAGTTAGCTTGAGGTCGTGTCCCTGTGTTCTTTATTTTTGGTTTCATATTGAAAGTACTGCCCTCCTAAACCTTATTGACCCCCATGATATATTTAAAGTAGGAGTAAACTCCCACGCATAATTTGTACCTATAGGTAAGCCAAAATATGGCTTGCCTATAGATACTGTAAATATCTCCTAAACGTGCACAGTTTAGGAGATATTTGTTCATGCAGCCGGTGACGTCACTGACACATGCGCTCTGAAGAATTGGCCATTCCTTCAGTGTCCTGTGCTGTAAGCTGTGGCTCCCGTCATTGAGGCTGCGGCCACTCACACAGCTGGAGTCTGCGAACCTGGAAGGAAGATCGGGTGAAGATGGAAGCCTTGTCAGCGGTGACAGCGTACCCCTGGAAGGCTTCATTCAAAAGTAAGTTTCACATAATGTGTTAGTATGCGATGCATACTGGCTCATTATGACATTGCCTTGCTGGTGGCAAAAAAAACAAAAAGCATGCTAGTGTGGGGCTGAAGTGCCCCCCCCCCCCAAAAAAAATCAGTGAGTGCGCCTCTGGTGGCGCGCGCTCACAGTGCGGGATATCGCAGCCGCCATCATATGAAGGCGGTTTGCGATATCAAGCCACTTTGTCGCCGCCAGACGCCGGTCGGCAAGCGGTTAAAGTGGAGTTCCACCCAAAAGTGAAACTTCTGCTCGTCGGATTCCTTCCCCCTTCAGGTGTCACATTTGGCACCTTTCTGGGCGGAGGGGGGAGAGGATACCTGGTGTCCTTCTCCCCAGATCCGGGAGCCCGGGCAGTGGCCCCCGACGTCAGCAGCCCTGCTCTGTCCTCCTCCCTCCCTTCTCCCTCCCCTCCGCATGTGCAGTAGGGGCCCGGCCGCTAGACTTCCGGGTTCCCTTAACTTCAATGGCAGCGGCAGCACTCGAGCATCCGATTTGAAGATTGGCGGCGGTGCCAATATTGCTGGACTCCAGGAGAGGTAAGTGCCATAATGTTAAAAGTCAGCAGCTACTGTATGTGTTATATATGTATATATTTTTTTTCAGTAATTTTTTTTTTTTTTTACATATTTAACAGCACTATCTAAATGTCATTTTTGAGACAGAGAAAGGGATTGAGGACAGAGCCCCAGCTCCACTGGTCACTTAATGAGGCTTTTATTAATTCACAAACTGAAGCATAGTAAATACTATGCTTCAGTTATGAATGAACAAAGGGGCGATCTGTTCCAATCACTCAATGTATTCATTCAGGAAAGGAAGGGGCCAGCAAATATGACATATTTACCAGCCGCTCTGCTCTTTACCCTAAACCCAATCCTCCTGTGCCCCGCAGCAGCTGGCAGGAGGGAGCGGAGGAGAGCCACCAATGCTGCATTTGGGGGCACAAAGAGGGATTGGATTGCTGGGGGAGGCACACAGGAGGCGGAAATTAGAGCGGTGGGGGGACGCTGGGTTCAGACAGTGAAGATTCCCCGTGCCAAGCAGTCGGCGGGAGGGAGAAGAGGAGAGTCAGCTGCACTGCACAGGGGTCAGATGCAGATCGGTGTGGGGGGATTAATAGAGCCCAGTGCCAGAACTCCTTTCGGCAGCAACTGCAGGGGCTGAGGTGTTTAGGTAAGGATGGTTACCAGTGTATGGGATGCAATGCACCTTCTCATGAGGCAGCCCTCAGCGAGAGTGCCACTGGCAATGCACATCCATTGGCACAGTTTCTTATCCTCTTCCTGCAGCATACTGTGGCTGTCAGCTCATCACTCTGCAGCTGGGCACCAGATCTACAGCACCATACCTGGGAGAGCAGCAGTCAGTGGGCTGGCTGTAGGATAGGATACTGGATAATAGGGTTGCCACCTTTTCTTAAAGCCAAACCCAACACAACATGACATTAAAGCGATACTAAAGGTTTGCTTTTTTTTTTTTTTAACCCCTGGCTTGACAGGGGCAAAGTGGTTCATTATCGCAAACCGCTGTCACATGATGACGGCCGCGATAACTAGTATTGTGAGCGCGCGCACCACCGGAGGCGCGCTCACTGTGTTTCGGGGGGCCACGGAGCGGGTAGTGCAGACTTGACCTCTGCCGGCTACCCGCGATGGCCCCCCCGCAGTGAGAGAACGGAGGTCCGTGTATGTAAACACGGTTCTCCGTTCTGATAGAGGGAGAAGGGATGTGATCACAGGCTCCCTGTATATGGGAACCGTGATCACTCCCCTCCCCCTGCCAGCCCAGCCCCATACAGTTAGAACACAGTGAGGGAACACAGTTAACCCTTAGAGCGCCCCCTCCAGGTTAACTCCTTCACTGCCAATGGCATTTACAGAATAATCAGTGCATTTTCATACCACTGATCGCTGTATAAAGGCCAATGGTCCCAAAAATGTGTCAAAATGGTCCGACATGTCCACCGCAATATCGCAGTACCGCTAGAAATCGCAGATCGCCACCATTACTAGTAAAAAATTTAACAAAATAAAAAACCCATAAATTAATTCTCATCATTCGTAAACGCGGTAACTTTTGCGCAGACCAATCAATAAACACCAATTGCGATTTTTTTTTTTACCAAAGTTATGAGGAAGAATATAAAAATGTTTTTATATATTTTTTTTGGATTTGTATTTTAGCAAAAAGTAAGAAATATTGTTTTTTTTGCTAAATTATCGCTCTTCTTTTGTTTATAGCGGCGATCAGAAATGACGCAGAGGTGATTAAATACCACCAAAAGAAAGCTCTATTTGTGGGGAAAAAAGAACACAAATTTTGTTTGGGTACAACGTTGCATGACTGCGCAATTGTCAGTTAAAACAACGCAGTGCCAAATCGCAAAAAGTGCTCTGGTCCTAACGTGGGAAATCCTTCCGGGGCTGAAGTGGTTAAAATAACAAACATGTCATACTTACCTCCTCTGTGCAAGGGACTTGCACAGTGGTCCTGATCCTCTTCTTCTGGGATCCCCCAGCGGCGCTCCTAGCTCCTCCTCTTCTCGAGTGCCCCCTCAGAGAAGCGCTCTCCCTGGGGGCACTCGTGCGGGCGCGCTCCCGTGTCCTGTTGCTGCGTCCATTGACACAGACAACAGGACTTGGCCCCGCCCCCCTGGCTCCCGTGTCACTGAACTTGATTGACAGCAGCAGGAGCCAATGGCTCCCCTGCTATCATTCTATCCAATGAGGACCGGAGCCCACGGCTGGAGCTGCTAGGCTTATCCCGGTGTGGGAACGATCGGGCTCAGGTAAGTAAATGGGGGCTGCTACAACAAAAAAGGTTTTTCGCCTTAATGCATATAACGGAAAATTGTATACTCACCTTTCCGTAATTTTCCTTTCCTGGTGCATCTTCATGGCAGCATACACATGGGTTGTGGCTCCGCCCCCACAACATGATAGGACTGGTTAACTATAAATCAAAGACAGACCCGGCTCACCGCATTCTCTGTAACTCTCACCAATTTGGGCGGGAATCTG
>BLSH010001687.1:227230-245128 GCA_018402905.1 Glandirana rugosa
ACCTTAGCCTAGAATACCCACGAGTGTGGATTCGTTAGGTTAAGGACGTGGAAAACTGTCAAGCGTGACGCTAGACGTCTGGTTAGACCCCCACAGTAATTGAAATGTAACTGTGGGGGTCGCCAAGTGTCTACAGTCACACTTGGTCACACACTAAGTCCACGTTACGCCCTTGACCGTGACTTAGCGTCCCAAAGCGTGATCACACTTGGCCCTGAAGTTCCCCAACATTTGGGAGGGCGAAAAAGTGGAATTACGTAAAAGGACCACGTAGTACCGTCGTATGTGTACCCAACACCGAGGCGGGGGTGTTGTACTATCCTATGCGGTGAGCCGGGTCTGTCTTTGATTTATAGTTAACCAGTCCTATCATGTTGTGGGGGCGGAGCCACAACCCATGTGTATGCTGCCATGATGCACCAGGAAAATGCATTAAGGTGAAAAAGCGGGAGGGTTTACAACCCCTTGAAGTCCCGGTTCACACTAGTGCGAAACCCTGCGATTCAGTGCCAGTTCCCGCATTGCACCTGAATCACACACTGGTTCACACTGACATCTGTGAACCGCTGGGGGTGTCAATGTAAAGTTAATGACACCCCCAGATTGGTCTGCAGATCGCAGTGCGAACTGTCAAAAGGTGCAGGAATTGGATTGCTTAGGTGTGAGCACCCATAAGATCCGATTCCAATGCGCACCAAAAAAAGGGTCCTGCACCATTTTGGTGCGAATGCGATGCAATTTCAGCCATACAGTTTGTACGGCTGAATTTGTATTGCACAGACTTTGCATGTGATCTGCAAAGCAATGCGGTGCGAATCACATGCGATGTCTGTGATTGCATAAGTGTAAACCCGGCCTTAAGCTGAAAGTCTGCTTTAATATCCAACAAGCTTTATTACAAGTAGTGCAAACTCACAAAGCTAGACTGTAGGAACAGACCCTCTCCTACTTATTCAATGTGCTTCTTCCCAACAGGGGCTTATGGTGGCCACACAACTACACAATCTCATTGTACAATCTCCTTCAGACTTACCAAAACAACGTGAGGACGCTCCTAAACAATGCATTGCATTTGTATAAAATACACAGACCCTTACACTATATAGTTCTTGGCAGATCTAAAGCGGATTGTACCTTCAGATTGTATAGTGTATGGTCAACTTAAATCATGATCTGCGAGCTTGAAATAATTGCATTACAGCTTGATGGATATTGCAGTCTGTTTGCACCTAAAGCAGTGGTTCTCAACTCCTGTCCTCGGGACCCACTAACAGGCCAGGTTTGCAGGATAACTGAAATGCATCACAGATTATATAATTTGCTGCTCAGTGATTGCAGTATTCTAGTTTGCATCTCCCCAAGGTAATACTGAAAATCTGGCCTGTTGGTGGGTCCCGAGGACCGGAGTTGAGAACCACTGACCTAAAGTAATCCCAGTGGCTGCTGTTTGAGTAAGTCCCACATTTGCCATCAATACCTAAAATAACCATCATTGCTGTCACTAAAGTCAGCTCCATTGTTGGGGTCAGATCCCCCTCTCCCTGCAGTCTTCCATTCCCAAGTTGACTACAATGATGGGGCTAGGAGGCTGTAGCACTATGGTATCTGCATGCAGAAGGGGCAACTGTAGCAATGCAAGAATGCAACAAAGTTCTGCCCCCATTCAGACCCCATAGCACTGCAGACCCCCGGCCATTCCATGCAGCCACCCCTCCTCCCCCCTTCCCATTACACATTTGTATTACAGCACAGGAAACTGACCTGCTGAACTTCAGTGTAGAGTAGACCCCTAGGGTGGATCTGTCCTTCTTTAGTGAATGCAGCCACCTGTGAGCCAGGAGGAGATATCAGTGAGTGAAATCGCAGGGCAGCTCCACAAGGCTCTGCAGTAACGTGCGCTGCCAAAGGGACTGAGGGTGCTATAGGATAAGGTGACCAGATTTTTCAAATGAAATCCAGGGACATATTTTATTGTTACTAGTAATGGCGACAATCAGCGACTTATAGCGGGACTGCGATATTGCGGTGGACAAATCGGACACTAAGGGGTTGATTTACTAAAACTTAAAGGTGCAAAATCTGGTGCAGCTCTGTATAGAAACCAATCAGCTTCGAGGTTTTATTGGCAAAGCTTAACTGAACAAGCTGAAATTAGAAGCTGATTGGCTACCATGCACAGCTGCACCAGATTTTGCACTTTCTAGTTTTAGTAAATCAACTCCTAAGTAACACTTTGTGGGAACCAGTGACACCAATAAAGTGATCAGTGCTTAAAATATACACTGTCACTGTACTAATGACACTGGCTGGGAAGCGGTTAACATCTAGAGCAATCAAAGGGTTAAATGTGTGCCTAACAATGTGTTTTCTCACTATGGGGGAGGTTGCTTTTACTAAGGGAATGCACAGATCCCTGTCCCTGCAGCCATGTTATGTGACTGTGGCAGTGCAATGCCAGCCAGAGCCATGATAGAGTGCCTGCTGCCTGTGAGTTATGATACCAACCATTATGCCAGAGAGACAGACACAGTGCAATGTAGTCTATTCACAGACACCCCCAAAGTACACCGGTGTTGAAGCCTTGAAGACACTGGCAGCCCCACAATCGGATCCACTTCCCCTCTGTGCCTGCTACTGGACACTGTCAGCTGAGCTCAGCTGCCTTTCTCTGCCTGTCACCACCGCTGCCCGCCGCACAGCCACTCTGCGGGCCCCGGCTACTACTGGGTGAGGAGCGAAAATGAGAAGAGGAAGATTACTCCGCTAGGGAAGGCAAGGAGATAGGCAGGCAGGTGGCTGGCCGGGACTTGAGCCAAGGCAGAAGAACATACGAGCGGTAATTACACCCCCTAAGCTAGTAGGAGCAGCAGGGTTGGGGGGGCGGGGGTGTGTAATTCAGAATTTTTTTTAAATTCTGCACTGACTGTCTTTGAAATGGCTTGGGCCCCCTGTTCAAAACCAGAGGACAAAACCGGGGACAGATTTGGTCTGGGGACAGTGTCCTCAATCCGGGGACTGTCCCCTGAAACCGGGGACATCTGGTCACCCTACTATAGGAAGCACAGCCCTATGTACTCTAGACTTGGGAGGGGGCTTGTGCTATCATGTGATGCCTCCCCCCCTTCCCCATGTATAGTCTGCCTCCAGGGAACATGTCTAGCCTTTGTCCCAGCCCGCTCTCACCTTACAGTGCAGGAGAAACTCGGGGTCGAGGGGCGGACCTGGGAGGGAGAGCCGCTCTGATCAGAGGTAGCTTCCTCCAGAGTGCGCACCATCGGTTGTCAGGACGCCGGCGGTCCTGGCAACCCCTGACTGGACAAGTTTGAGGGGGGAAGGTGCAGCTGACATATCCTGCTGGCAGAAATCCTTACTGGCTGCAGTGAGGGCACTCCCGCTGAGTGGATCCCAGTGTTGGATCTCAGTTGTTCTGGCACTGGGCTTCGGGACTCTAGCCCTGATCCGTGGGACACCGGGACTTCAAATCGCGGGACAGTCCCTCGGAATTCGGGACGGTTGGGAGGTATGCAGAAAACACAATGGTTTACTACCACTTTAAATGTTTCGATCATGTCTCACATTCTCCTTGTTTCCCTTGACAGTACATATTAATTTCCTGAAGACTCTCTTGATATGTTTTATCTCTCAGACCTTTCACCAGTTTTGTTACCCATCTCTGGACTCGTTCTATCTGATCATTATCTTTCTGTAAGTGATGCCTTCAGAACTGGTTACAGTATTCTAAATGAGGTCTCATTAAAGATCTATATAGAGGAATCAGGACCTCCTTCCTCCTGCTGGTGACCCCTCTACTGATACATCCCAGAATTCTATTTGTTTTCCTACTGCCTGGTCACACACCTGACAGCATTACCTGGGTGACTGTGCTGTTGTTAACCCCTTGGTGCATTTTTGATTAGGCTTAGGCCTGGCCTGGTTCATTGTCTATGATTCCTCAGTGCTGTCCATTTCCCTGGGAACTGATTCACTGTTCTTAGAAGTAGCCGCAGAGAGGAAGGTGTCCTGTAATTACTGCTCAGCATTCTGGAGTGTTCCACAGTTTCCCATCCTATCCAAGTTACTCAACAATAAATACAAAAAAAGCAGCCCTTAGTCTATTCATTGTATATTTATAGGACTACAGCCTCATTTATGGGACTTTAAAGGCAACCACAGAAAAAGTATTAGAAAAAAGGCGAACAATGCAACATAAGACCTTAAACAATCTTTATTAATACAAAAGGAATAAAAACATTGTAATAAAAATAATAAATGTTGTGGTGGCTGTTTTTTATATTATGGCAGAGTGTTGCCCTGCCAGGGTTTAGAGAGAAGGGGTGGCCCAGGATTCTCCGAGGGGCTCCAGAGGCATTGCATGTTTAAGAGGAAACTGGCTCTTCAGTTTCCTCAGCGTTGTGT
The DNA here is from genome assembly GCA_018402905.1 of Glandirana rugosa. Taxonomy (NCBI): domain Eukaryota; kingdom Metazoa; phylum Chordata; class Amphibia; order Anura; family Ranidae; genus Glandirana; species Glandirana rugosa. The sequence goes on from BLSH010001687.1 coordinate 231,647, forward strand.
AAAGTCCACTTCGGGATCTGGAGCCCGGGAATTTTGTAGGGATCCGGGTGGGATGAAATTCTTAGTCCTGGATCCGGGTTTTGTGGCCTACCAGAATTGTCCAGCTGGGTGGAGGTCTGTTAAGAGAGTCAGGGCCAGGACTCTAGGTCACACACACACTGGGAGACAGGCGGCCTCCAGGGGCCTAAAATTGCAGGAGACAGTCTTAGGATCCACATCACTTAACCACTTCCCAACCGCCGTATGCAAAATGACGGCCGGGAATGGCTTAGTTATCCTGACTGGACGTCATATGACGTCCTCAGGATAACAAGCCGCCGCGCGCCCGGGGGGGCACGCATCACGGCGATCGGTGGTGTGGGAGGTCAGTCTGACCCCCCGCAATACCGATCTCGATAAAGCGCTTAGATCCGAAGCACTTTACCATGTGACCAGCCGTGACCAATCACGGCTGGTCACAGTGTAACACAGGAAAGCCGTTTATCGGCGTTCCTGTACTCAGGTCTGCAGACCTGAGGAGTGGAGAGCCGATCGGCTGCATCCCCCTCCCTCGGATCGCCACCCTAGACCACCAGGGAGCCTGCCCAGGGACCACCAGGGATGTGCCCACCCAGGACCACCAAGGAGCCGACCAGGGACCACCAGGGAGCCGATTTGGACCACCAGGGAGACCCCCCTAGACCACCAGGTAAGTGACATAGTGCCCAGTGTGGATGGCACTCAGTGCCACCTTCAGATGCCACCCTAGACCACCAGGGAATGAGCCCCTATCAGTGTATATGCCCACCAGTACCCCTATCAGTGCCCACCAGTGCCCCTATCAATGCATACCAGTGCCACATATCAGTGCCCACCATTGCCACCTACCAGTGCCACCTATCAGTGCCCAGTGCCGCCTATGAGTGCCAATCAGTGCTGTCTATTAGTGCCCATCAGTGCCACTTAGCAGTGTCCGTCAGTGCTGCATATCAGTGCCCATCAGTGCTGTATATCAGTGCCACCTCTCAGTACCCGTCAGTGCTGCTTATCAGTGCCACCTAACAGTGCTCATCATCGCTGCATATAAGTGCCTCATCATCAGTGCCGCCTCATCAGTGCCAATCAGTACTGCCACATCAGTGCCTGTCAGTGTAGCCTCATCAGTGCCCACCAGTGATGGAGAAAATTCACTTATTTACAAAGTTTTGTGACAAAAATAGAGAATTTTTTTTTTTTTCAAAATTTTCGGTCTTTTTTTATTTGTAGCGCAAAAAATAAAAACCGCAGGGGTGATCAAATACCACCAAAAGAAAGCTCTATTTGCGGGAACAAAATGATAAATCTGTTTGGGTGCAGCGTCGCACGACTGCGCAATTGTCATTCAAAGCGCAACAGCACTGAAAACTGAAATTGGTCTGGTAGTAAAGTGTTCTAAGTGCATAATATTGAAGTGGTTAATAGCCAGGTGGGCTACTAATCCTTATTGCCAGGAGGGCTACTGATCTTTATAGCCAGGAGAGCTACTGATCATTTATGAGCCAGGAGGCAGAGTTTATGTTTGCTGCATGTTGATGGTGACAACCCCCTGCAAGGGAAACCCTTTTGATCTTTGTTTTGAACTCTATTTTTAATAAACATGGGCTACCACACCCTCAAACAGAGATCCTGGCTACCGCAACCTCACTGAAAACGCTCCTACCATAAGCGCTAAAGAATATTGCACAAAGATAACCCAAGTAAATACAAAATGCAGTTTTTAAATGATGATTTCATTTATTAAGGGGAAAAAAAGCTGCCCAAACCTGCCTGGCCCTATGTGAAAAAGTAATTGCCCCCTAAACTTAATAACTGGTTGTGCCACCCTTGGCAGCAATAACTGCAAAAGAGTTTGCAATATCATGCACTGAGTCTTTCACATCGCTGTGGAGGAATTTTGGCCCACTCTTCTTTGCAGAATTGTTTTAATTCAGCCACATTGTAGGGTTTTCGAGCATGAATGACCCGTTTCAGGTCATGCCTGGTCAGCAGGTCATGCCTGGTGTGTTTTGGATCATTGCCCTGCTGCATAACCCAAGTGCGCTTAAGCTTGAGGTCACAAACAGATGGCCGGACATTCTCGTTCAGGATTTTCTGGTAGAGTGCAGAATTCATGGTTCCATCAATTATGACAAGTTGTCCAGGTCCTGCAAAGCAGCCCCAGACCATCACAATACCACCAACATGTGTGACTGTTGGTATGATGTTCTTTTTATGAAATGCTGTGTTCATTTTATGCCAGATGTAAAGGGACGCACACCTTCCAAAAGGTTCAACTTTTGTCTTATCAGTCCACAGGATATTTTCCCAAAAGTTTTGGGGATAATCAAGATGTTTTTTGGTAATTGTAAGACGAGCCTTTGTGTTCTTTTTGGTCAGCAGTGGCTTTTGCCTTGGAACTCTCCCATGGGCGCCATTTTTGCCCAGTCTCTTTCTTATTGTTGAATCATCAACACTGACCCTAATTGAGTTAACTTTGCAGGGCCAGGCAGGTTTGGGCAGCTTTTTTCCCTTAATAAATGAAATCATCCTGTAAAAAACTGCATTTTGTATTTACTCTGGTTATCTTTGTGTAATATTAAAATTCATTTGATGATCTGAATCATTTAACTGTGACAAATATGCAAAAATCAGGAAGGGAGCAAATACAATATAATTTATTTTTCTTCCTCAGGGGTGCATCCCATGTAGGAACATAAATTCTATAATAGAAACAATCATTAGATACATCTCAGCAATATGGGTTTCATATACTGTATGTCTTCATATATAAATGTAATGTTATATGGAATAATACAACCCACACTGTAATGAGCAAGCTCCATAGACAGCCATTATTAAAAACAATGTAAAATACAATATATTATCACTTGTGCTCATTTGAGTTGATAACAACCGGTAAGCTCGCTACTAGATTTGCTAGACTGTTTATTGAACCACAGGAGTGAACGCTACTGTGTGCTTGGCTGACATTGCACTGAGGGGAAAGAGAACCTGGAGCAAAAACAGTGGCCCTTGCAGGGGTAGTGCTAAATTTGCATTTTTTCTGTAAAGACGAACTAACACTATTGCAAATGGCACTGGGAATCCACCCAATTCCCACCCAATAGTCTGTACTGGCATTGGCCCATCAGACATCAACTGCCAAAGTGCATCCTCTGAATCTGAGCTTTGCTTGTTTGGGCATTCATCTGAACATTGAAATTATAGTCCTTTCAACAGGAGACAAACATCATACATTATATAGAAGCGTTTTTCTCTACTTCTACTACATATCACAGCTTCCTTCTTTCACTGGCAATGGTTGTTAAGGAAGCAGAGGGTGCCAACAACCACCACATCCTAAAGATGCCCATACACTGATTGAAATGTTGATCACGTTGTGACCTCCCACCACACCACAAAAGTCAATTATTTAATTGCTTTCTGTCAAAGGGACATGTCAGAAATGTTTCAATGATCAGTGGATACAGCCAATCAGCTGCAGCCATGAATCAGTGTATTCTGTCAGCAGCAATTTCCATTGTCAGAATACAATGTACCGGCAGAGGTGGAGGATTCTGCTATCCACCTTGTTTGTGTTAGGTGATGTCACACAGCCTTATTTATTTGTTTGCTGTGAACCCCATGTAAGCAATTGGACAGGGAGAGCCGCTGACACAATTGCCAAAATATGGCCACATGGCCATATTTAGTCAATTTCATCAATGGATATATGCTGCTCCTTTGTTTGCATTCCTGATGACAGCTTGGGGAGGGACAAGATACCCCACTCCCCATGTTAAGGGCATGTGGCCTGGTATAGTTTGGGTTTGGGGTCCAAACTTGTCCCCAACCTTTCCTTGCTTACCAGTCTGCATCCTCAGATAAGGGTCTGCTATGGATTTTGAACAATATGCAATATTCCTATTACAAATGTTCCTAGAATAGTCAAGAAATATGCAACTACCAGCTGGAGAGTGGTACCATCATGAGTCTAAGCATACAGCATATCACCACCACACTATGGAATTTCAAAATAACATGCAAACATTTAATATAGTGATAACATCACAGCGGTAAGGTGCAACTTTTTAGGGCTACGTAGGATCCCTTCACATGCCTGACGCAAGGGGACCTTAATATACTTTTAGACGTTATCTTGAAGATCCATGGTGTACTGGCGATCTATATTTTGATTTATGATTTTACTGGTCCCCAACTGGTAGTTGCTATGGCACCAATCTACCTTTTGCCTACTCCAGCAACTTGCTTGTGCTATGGGAATATTTATTACGTAGGTAAGGAAACTCTTCTCGCAATTGGTTAAAGGGGTTCAGTTCCTGACCATTATACAGTTGTGTGAGGTATTTGACTCCGAGTTCCACCCACAGCACTTGGTTAGGGAGCTTATTCAGTTCAGGGTAGCGTTTATTGTTCCACACTGGGGTGACATATAGAATGCCCTCTATACCCAGCCTAGGTTTCATTTCTGTCCAGAGTTTTAAAATTAGCTGAATTGTGGGACATTGGATTGGTAGGGTAATAAGTCCCTGTTCCATTTGGGCCATTGTAGAATAGTCTTCCAGGGAAGGGACTAATAGAGTTCTAGAGGAGTCCAGCATATCAGGAGTATTCCACCCAGTTAAATGTTGAAGTTGGGCAGCTAAAAAGTATGTAAATGCATGCGGTACAGCCATGCCACCCTGGTCTTTAGGATATTGTAAGGTTGTCAGCTTGATCCTAGCAGCACCATTTTTCCAGATTAGCACCTGGTACAGAGAGTCAATCTGACAAAACCAATAATGCGGTATCCAGACTGAAGTGTTATGAGGGACATACAGAAGTTGGGGGACCCAAACTATTTTAACCAGGTTGGCTCTGCCTGTCACCGAGAGTGGTAGCCTACACCAACTAGCTAGTTTGTGTTTGAATTTCTTTATAATAGGTTTGAGGATTAAGGTTATAAAGTCCTTGGAATCATCCATGATGGTTATGCCCAGATATTTAAATGATCGCACTATTTCAACTTGGGAAGCCACTGCCGGCAGAGGGGCCGGTAGCGGGTCCAACAAGAGAAGAAATGATTTGTGCCAATTTATAGCGAACCCTGATAGCTGCCCAAACCTTTCTATAAGGGACATGACAGTCTCAAGTGATCCTGCTGTATCCCCCAGATCAGAGTGTCATCGGCGTAGAGAGATAATTTATCCTCTCTCCCCGCACAACGAAATCCCACTATCTCAGGTGACGCCCTAACCCTGGCCGCCAGAGGTTCGTGTGCCAGGGCAAAAAGTAAAGGGGGGAGAGGGCACTCCTGCCTGCTCCCCCTGAAAAGAGAAAAGGGCCCGGAAAGGGTCCCATTGATCCGAAATCTGGCGTTGGGAGCTGAATAAAGTGATTGAGTCTGTCTAATGAAGGAATCTCCTAACTGAAATGTCTTCAGTACAGCCCAAAGGTAGTTCCACTCGATGCTATTGAAAGTTTTGGTAGCATCGAGGGAAAATACCGCTCTATTACCCGGGTTATCCACTGGTAATTGTATATTGAGGAATAGGAGTTGTATATTCAATGCTGTAGATCTGGCCGGTATGAACCTGGACTGGTCTAAGTGGACCAGCCTTGAGACCGCCTTTGCCAGTAGCAAGAACTCTGGCCAGGAGCTCTATATCTGTGATTATTAAAGATATGGGCCGATAGGAGTCAGGCAACTGCAAGTCTTTACCAGGTTTAGGGATCAGAACAATAATAGCCTCATTTATAGAGGCCGGTAAGTGTCCATTTCTGGCCACATCATTCAGAGTTTCTAACAGGGTTGGCAGCAAGGCCTCCCCGTATCGTTTGTAAATTTTAGTAGGAAGTCTGTCTGAGCCCAGTGACTTGCTATTAGGCCTACCCGCCACAGCCTCAGTCAGCTCTTCGATGGTAATAGGAACGTTCAAGAGCTTATGACCCTCGTCGGTTAAAACGGAAGGGAGCAGCAATCTAAAAAACTCATCAACTCCTCTTCTGTAGGTGTTACCCTAGAAGAGTAAACCTCCTGAAAGTAATCGTGAAATACCACAGATATTTGGGCCTGGTCTTGCACCTTGTTACCCCTGGAGTCTTGAGTTGCCTCTATGTGGGATGTTGCTTGCTGTGATCGGGAAACTACCGCTAGGAGGTGTCCCGTGTTTTCTCCTTCCTCAAAGAATTTCTGCTGCATGAAAAATCTTTTATTCTCAGCAGCATTGAACACCACTTGTTGATATAGTTTCTGCGACTCTAGCCAACTGCGCTGAGCGGATGGCGAAGGGTCTGCCGCAAAGGTCTCCTCTGCCTGTTTTACCTGGCCCATGACAAAATTTTCCCACTTTTTAGTGGAGATCTTAATACTCCTGATTTGCTTAATGACAGCCTTCAAGGCGCCCCATATAATCCTAATTTCAGTAGTGCCCCTGTTATCCTGCAAGAAGTTTCAAATAGCTATAGGGATAGGATCATCTATAGGGAAAAGTTCTAGCCAGAATGGATTGACTTTCCATAATTTCTAGGCCATCCCTCCCTGAAGTTTTTATTTGTATTCATAGCAGGGAATGATCTGAGATATTACGTGGGGCATATTCAATCTGAGTGACCTTTAACCGTGCTGTCACATTACAGAGACATAAGTCAATTTGGGACATAACTCTATGTGTAGCAGAGTAACAGGAGTAGCTTCGTCTATCAGGGTATCTATCTCTCCATGCATCTAGCAGGCCCAACTCAGAGATGAGTCTGGAAAAAGAGGTAGGACCACTCGGGGTACGGGATTGGGAGCCAGAGGGGATAAATTTGTCTAGGGTTCCATCCAGGTAGTTATTAAAATCTCCCACAACCCAAATAAGGACATTTGTATATGGCGCTATAAAGTGAGCTAGGCACCTAATGCTATCTGGAGAGAAAGGAGGAGGAAATATTAGATATAATGCAAAGTACATGAGCCGCTTTACACAGTAAAAATATATACCTGCTCTGGTCATCTATGAGAGATTTCAGTAGATGAAAGGGGGTATTATTGGACACCAACACACTCACTCCCCTGGAATAAGTGGTGTGCGTGGAGTGAAACTGTGTCTGGTACGAACGAGATTTCAAAAAATGTGTCATAGTCGGTTGAAGATGGGTCTCTTGCAGACACACAATGGCGGCTCGCTGCACTTTAAGTGAAGAAAAAAATGCTACGTGTTTCGCTCCATCGCTTAGGCCCCTAAAATTCCAGGAGACGAGAACACAATCATGTGATGTTACCATATTCAAAAAATAACATGTTGGCATGTTGACCTTTGGCCCTGAGGAAGAAGACAGTGAATATTGCTGCTGCACACCTGCATATAAAACATAGAGCTGAGCAACCTCTACCCACCGTGCCCTGTTTACGCATTTATTTGCATACTAGAGATGCATCATACAAAACCGCCAAGAGAATTCAGTAAGCTTTGGAAAAACAATCATCAAAGGAATCAAATACACATTTTGCCAGATATAGTTAATGAGAAAAAAAAAGGGAAAAAAAAGTGAGAGAACTAGTGTAAACTCCTTTGGAATCCAACAGGATAGCCATAGGGAAAAAGTACCTGCAGAGCAGAGTGTCTTTAATTTCTTAAGAGAACTGTAGGGTAATTACCCTTAAGTGTCCACACAGGACAACCCACCTCTGTGGGTCGCCCGGAGATGCTTGCGGGTGTGTAGGAGACAGCGCAGGTCCGAAGCGGCAGTCACAGTCCAGGTAGAAGGGGTAAGCAGGATCGTTTACAGGTGTCTCGGCGGAGAGGAATTTCAGCGTGTCTTACTCCATGTGACACAAGCTACACACCCCCATACCAGATATTTTAGTTTGTATGGATTTTGGGTGGGACGTTGTTGTTCCTGTTTTCCTTTGGGTTTCCCCTTAAATTTCATACCAGAATATGGCATGTGGGTAGGACCCCATGCCTTTTTTTGTTGGTATTTTTCATAACCCCCCTTGACATACCGGATCCCTATCAAACAAAATGGTCTGGTATGTATTTTTCAAACTTATTATTATATTATTATTATGCAGGATTTATATAGCACCAACAGTTTATGCAACGCTTTACAATGTAAAAGGGAGACAATACAGTTACAATAAAATAAAATACCAGAGGAGTAAGATGGCCCTGCTCAGAAGAGCTTGCAATCTAATAGGGTGGGGCAGGTAGTACAAAAGGCTCTAACTGTGGGGAATGAGTCTGAGAAGAAAGTAGGTGGATGGCCACACTCCAATTGAAGATACTTTATTAATGTAAAGGCATAAAATCCATGACAGCATTTTGTGGGGAATGAGTTGATGGAAGTGGTAAAAGATTAGTTGGAGGTGTGATAGGCTTCCCTGAAGTAATGAGTTTTTAGGCATTGCCTGAAGTTAGCAAGAGAAGGAGATAGACGGACAGGTTGAGGTATAGAGTTCCAGAGGATGGGAGAGGCTCTGGAGAAATCCTGGAGACGAGCATGGGAGGAGGAGACGAGGGAGTTTGAGGGTAGGAGGTCTTGGGAGGAACGGAGAGGACAGTTTAGGTGATATTTTGAGACAAGATTGGTGATGTAGCTCAGGGCAGAGTTGTGAATGGCTTTGTAAGTTGTGGTTAGTATTTTGAATTTAATTCGCTGGGCGATTGGGAGCCAGTGTAGGGATTGGAGGAGAGGCGTAGCAGACATTGAGCGGTTGGTAAGGTGGATAAGTCTGGCAGCAGCATTCATGATAGACTGAAGAGGTGATCGCCTATGGAGAGGGAGACCTATGAGAAGGGAGTTGCAATAGTCAAGGTGAGAGATAACAAGGAAGTGAATGAGGAACTTGGTGGTTTCATTTGTTAAAAAGGGGCGTATTTTAGAGATGTTACGGAGGTGAAGTCTACAAACGTTTGGCAACAATTGGAAAATACAGACCAGCTATACTTTGGTATAGATTTTGGTTGGGATCCCACACATTTTTTTTTTAATTTTTTTTCCTCCCCATCAAAATTCATACCAGAATATGGAATTTAGGAGGACCCTATGCCTTTGTATTTTTTGGTGTTTTTTTTTTTTTTTCATGGGGCCCCCCTTACCACCCATACCAGGTTCTGATCAAGAAAAAGGGTCTGGTCAGTATTTTTCGAAATCCATACCAGATATGCTGTGTATAGATTTTGGGTGGGACCCCACACTTTGTTTTTCCTATTTTATCCTATTTTAAGATCATACCAGAATATGGAATATGGTTAGTACCCCATGCCTTTTATTGTTTGTATTTTTTTGCATGTATTTTTCAAAATCCAAACCAGATATGTTTTAGTATAAATTTTGTTTGGGATTCCACACTTTTTTTTCTCATTTTTTTTTCTTAGGGTTCCTCCTCAAAATTCATACCAGAATATGAAATGTGGGAATCCCCCTTTTTTTTGCATGGGGCCCCCCTTGACGACCATAAAAGGTCCTCATAACGCTAAAGGTTCTGGTATGTATTTTTAGGGGAACCTAATGCCATATTTGTTGTTTTGCATGGCCCCCCTTGTCATCCATAAGAGGTCCTCCTCAAACTAAAGGTTCCGGTATGTATTTTAGGGGAATCTAACGCCATTTTTTTTTAGTAGTATTCGTAATACTCTTTTGCTTACCCCATCACTTCAGACTAGCTCTTCATTATCGGCTAAGCCCACTTACAAGAGCAAACAGAGTAGATGAGATTAGGTAATAGTTGGATAATGACCCCAGGAAGGTAGTGACAGACTCTTTACAAGGGGCACACTGGCTCCTACTGGCATAGTCTGCCCTTGTCCTCAAAAGAGACGCCTTCAGGGATCATGAAGTTTGAATTCCCTGCAAACTCAGTGTCATCTTAGCTTGACCAGATTTGGAAGAACACATTAACCTCCTCTTGTGATTTTCAGAAAACCATTCTAATTTAGCAAGTAATTAAGGGTCACATGCGGGATAAAGACCGGGATAATCTTGGATTACGCACAGGAAGCTTTGTTTCCAAGACAACCCTGGCTGAGGGGGTGTTAATGCCGAGGTCAATCAGTTAATGAACTGGGAATGGTCAGTGACTCCAAAACCTTCTGCAACTAAAGAAATGGAAAGTGGAGGAAATGTTTATTATGGCAGCAACTAATGACTCAAGCACAGGGGGGGAAAAAAAAAAATTGGTCAAATAGGACAATCGTTACAACAAAACAAAGTTAAAAGCCGCTGGCTTTATAAATTAACAATTAGGAGTTCATTAGTAATTGTAAATGGGAAGGGGAATAAAGTTTTTCAATACAAAAGAGTTTACAATAATAAAACCCAGTCTGTGATTGTGTTTTCCTTCCTCATTAATACACCCATGGCTAATTTGGTCAGACATTTGTTAAAATGGACCTTTTAGTATCTTTGCAAGACTGGAATGATACATTTCTGATATGTCGCAATATACAGTAACAGCGTTATTTTTAAAGACCAATCCAGAGACTGTGCCTAGGCTGAAATGATTCCATTGGTCTGCTGCAGGCAGAAGGCAGCATTTCCTCTCTCCTCTCATCCAATAGACAGACTGCAAACTTTGCAGCAAGTCAAAAGGTGACAGGCTGTATCAGGGGCTGATCAAACATTAGTGAACACAGCCAAGCACTGCCATCTTGCCATGTCATCTCAGTGCCAGTCTAGGAAGTAGATAGTGGATTATGCCTGAGCAAAGATGGTGCTGTCTTTTTGGAGACAAAAGAAAGTGGAGACATTGTCAAGGGAGTACTGTGATCTCGGAAATAGTTAATAAATAACTTTAGGCCTCATACACACGGGCGTATCTTTAAAAATAAACAAAACATCGGGCCCGACGTCAAGGAAAAAAATTAGCGTTTTTTGGCGTTATGCATCGGCGTCAGTGAACGTCGGCGTCAATAGGCGTTTTTTTTTTAAAAAGCATCCCTCTGCTATTTTTCAACCTAAAAACGTCGACATCAAAAAGCGCTGGAAAACGCCGGTACAATATTAGTTGGCATTTGTTGGCGTTTTGTGGCGTCGGCATAAAAAAATGCCAAAACGTTACAGCCTCAGAACGCGATGGCCGTGGTTTCTACTTTCAGCTCACTAACGCCAACGCCATCTACAGCTCAAAAACGCCAACGTTTTTATGGGGCCATTGACCAACATGGAGAGCTGCAAAAATCGCCAGAAAACGCCTTCATCAAAAAATGTCCGTGTGTATGAGGCCTAAGTGTTAAACTTACATATTACTTAGTATATATACACTTAACCCCTCCATATCCCCCCCCCCCCCCGTGTTCATTTTTACCTACATGTAAGCCTATAATATGGCCTATAATGTGGCTTACCTGTAGGTTAAATGAATATCTCCTAAACCTGCACGTTTTAGGAGATATTCACCCTACATGCAGCCACTGACGTCAGCAGTGCATGCGCTCTGAAGGTCTGGTGGATCGTGCCGGAAATTCAGAGCTTCTTGCCGGAACGGGGAACTCCAGCGCGCATGCGCGTGAATGACTTATTGCGGCTCCGGCCACTCACATCGCCAGAGCCAGTAAACCCAGAAGGGAACATGTTGGCTCCCTCAGCGGTGACCGGGATTGGCTGCGGGGGCCCCGTTCTAAGGTAAGTATTTCAGAATGTGCTAGTTTGCGATGCATACTAGCGCAATTTGCTCTTGTCTTGCAGGGTTTTTTTCGGCGGGTTTACTACCACTTTAAAGCGGTTGTAAACCCCCTTACATACACCCAGCGAAGTGACTGGTCTCAGGTGATACACAGAGATAAAACAAATCTTCCTACACAAGTTGTACCTGCTTTTCTACAGCATTATCTTCTCTACATCCATTCAAAATCCAGTTTTTTTAAAGCTTGTCTGAGAGTTCGGAAAAAAAGGGATGGAGAGAAGAAGTTACACTCTGCAGAGCTCAGCGAGGGGAGCTCTGAAAGCTGGAGATCAATCAACTGGAGATCCCTCCCCTGTCACCTTGTTTCTCTTGGTGTCAGGAAGACTTGTCAGAAGTGACTCATGCTGATAGCAGAGGAACGGTGCATCAGACATAAATTACACCTAGTGTTCTGGATTAGGAGAAGTACACACTATAGAGGGATGTGCTTTGTTCATATTACATGTCTGAGGTTTACAACCACTTTAAAGCTGATCATGTTAGTTGTCAGTTGTAAATGCTTTGTCTTAACCCTCTGCTACATCTGAAGGACAACTTGTTATGTTGAAAAAAAAAAGCCTTACCGGCCAGATCCCCAGATGAAAATAAAGGAAAAAATCCTACACCCTGAATTCCACTGTAACAGGTAACATGTTACTAAAGGTGCTGACCGCTGTTGTGTACCTCCTACTAGGGTACTAGGGATGGGCCGAACATCCCCCGGTTTAGTTTGCACCAGAACATGCGAACAGACAAAAAATTTGTGCGAACATTCGAACACCGTTAAAGTCTATGGGACCCGAACATGAAAAATCAAAAGTGCTAATTTTAAAGGCTTATATGCAATGTTATTGTCATAAAAAGTGTATGGGGACCCGGGTCCTGCACTTGGGGACATGTATCAATGAAAAAAAAAGGTTTTAAATCAATCGGTTTTTCAGGAGCATTGATTTTAATAATGCTTAAAGTGAAACAATAAAAATGAAATATTCCTTTAAATATCATGCCTGGGGTCCCCTTGGTCTGCCTGTGAAAGGGCACATCTCTGTGAGGTGTAGAACAGTGCCAGAGCAAAATGACATTTCCAAAGGAAAGGCTCCCGGCAATATACAGAAAAATCACTGAAAAAATTTGCGTAGGGCCCCCCAGTCCAAACCAGGCCCTTTGGGTCTGGTTTGGATTTTAACCACTTGACAACTGGGCACTTAAACCCCCTTCCTAACCAGACCAATTTTCAGCTTTCAGTGCTCTCACATTTTGAATGACAATTACTCAGTCATACTACACTGTACCCAAATGAAATTTTCGTCCTTTTTTTCACACAAATAGAGCTTTCTTTTGGTGGTATTTAATCACCACTGGGGTGTTTATTTTTTGAGCAATAAATGGAAAAATACCAAAAATTTTGTAAAAAAATGCATTTTTCTTTATTTCTGTTATAACATTTTGCAAATTAGTCATTTTTCTTTGTAAATTTTGGCCAAAATTTATACTGCTATATGTCTTTGGTAAAAATAACCCAAATTAGTGTATATTATTTGGTCTTTGTGAAAGTTATAGAGTCTACAATCTATGGTGCCAATCACTGAAAATTTATCACACCTGATGCACTGACGGCCTATCTCATTTCTTGAGGCCCTAACAAGACAGGAAAGTACAAATACCCCCCAAATGACCCCTTTTTGGAAAGTAGACAGTCCAACGTATTTAGTAAGAGGCATGGCGAGTTTTTTGAAGTTGTCATTTTTTCCCACAATTCTTTGCAAAATGAAGATTTTTTTTTTTCAGTTTTTTTTTCCCACAAAATTGTCATATTAACATGTTATTTCTCACAC
>BLSH010001687.1:293198-312341 GCA_018402905.1 Glandirana rugosa
TGAAGTCTCTTTTTTTTTACGAGACAGTTCCACAGAAATGACAGAACAACCCTTCTAATGTAGAGTGAAGGACGGTGACACTTTCGTCCTATTCTTTACCCCATTCGACAACCGTGGTACTACCCGTCGACGCTTGTTCTTAATAATTAAAAACGACCACTAATACCTCAACTCGCTTGGGCCTGACATTTCAAGCCCAGACATGGCTTGAAACCCCACAGGCCCTGGGCCTGGGCTTGAAAAGTTTTTTCAGGCCCAATCCCAGGCCCCAAGACCATAAAATAATGTGCACAACTTATCGACGGTTCCCGTCGGTTAGTTGTTCACAAAGTGACCAAACGGGAATCTTCGGTAGTGTCGGATGATTACCGTACCGACACTAACCGGTCACGTGGTACACTGGGTCGGAGATATACCCCGACCACAGTGGCACGACGTACAGTATACGAGAGTCCTATCAAATCCCTCTCCTACGACGATGGCTTCTAAGGGCAAACCAGTGAAACACTTGTTGATTGGCTGCCCTTGGCAGCTATTCAACACGTGTAATAAAATACCAGAACCCCGGACCCTAACCCGGACTTTTTTGAAAAGTTCGGGTCCGGGTCCCGGACACCCCAAAGTTCGGTACAGACCCGAACTTTACAGTCCGGGTTCGCTCAACTCCATAATCACCAGCAAAAATTAATAATTCTTGTTCGCAGCTGCCCATCATGGTGCCAACAGCTTACCCCATTTCTTATCCTGCTTTCACAGTGGCAGGAAGTGAGATGTAATCTTCCCAACAAGACAGTAAAGACACCTTGACAGAGCATTTTTTTTTCTCTGAAGTCTATCTGAAAAAAAAAAGAATTTGGTGGAACTTGGACTTCTGTGGAAATACAGCATTCCTGCATCATCATCTCCATTTTTGTTCCATTTTGCATTAAACAGGCAAAAATAAACCCCCTATCAGGTATATATTGCCATCTGTGCTTGACTAGGAAGAATTCCCCTAGACTCAACAAGGAATAAGAGGAAATCTCTTCAAACTCAATGCCCTCTTAGGGGTCGCCAGAACATTTCCCCCTGCTCTCAAAATTTTGGATTTTCTATGACTATTTGGCTCAAAGGACAAACAGAGAAGGTGAACCTCCCTAACAGGAGCACTCCCCTGCATGGTCCCATTCCTCTCATGAGGGACGGACCGCTTTGAGGGATCCTTTATCCTTCTTTTCCCCCTCTGTACCCGAACCTCCCTAACAGGGGCAATCAAATTTTGACGTCGGCTTTAGCCCTCCTCCCTTGATTAGAAGCTGAAAAAAAAAATGGCTTTAGATACCCTTTAATCAGATTCTATGGATGTCTTAATTCACACATATCAATTCATATGTAATAAAATACATGAAAATGGAAGTTATTACTGTTATTCCATTATTCTCTTCTTACAAGCAATATGTACACCAGCATGGATACTCTTGCAGATGAATTGGTTGCTTGGTAGGTTAGATGTTCTCTGCAGACTGTTGGGAGAACACAGATAATATCACAATTTTGTATTGGTGGGTTGATTTGATGCTTTTCATATGTGTGGCCAAACATTTTCCTAACACTCCATTTCAGACATTATTATGCTAATTTTGACATGTAAATAAAGAATACACCTAATGAGCTAAACAAAAAACAGTTTGTTTAATTCCCCAAAGTATTTTTGGCTTAGTCTTGGGTTTAATTGTTTTAATTATATTCCTTGTTAGCTCCAAAAAAACATTGGTGTTATAGTTGTTGGGGACAATAGGTAGACATAGTAGATTTGTAGTTGCTTTGTTTACTCTGCACCATAACTAGCTCATTAGAAAGTTACAATAAGCCCTGTAGGAAATGCTTAGTTCTCTCACAACAGGAGCTCAATGTCAGGGGGCTTCTGAATACAGCTGAAAGGAAGGATTAGTAATGTTTTAAATATCAATAGAAAGTACAAATTGCTTGGTGTAAACATTTAGATTTGTCTTATGTTAGGGAGGGAAGCCCTCAAAATTGTCTGCATAAAAGGAAACTTTGTAGATAGTTTTGAAGCCAAATAATTATCACTTAAAAGAAATGTATAATGGTTTTTATGATTTATTTTATTTTTTATTAGGATCATGAAAAAAAATTAAAATTTTAATACAATGATATTATAAAAAAAAATTAAAATAAAATATATTTAATCAGGTAGTTATGAATTATTGCATACTACTATTGCAGTCTTCCATCCATCCAGCAGATGGAGCTATAGACTCCTTTTCACATATTCAGCTATTTTGCCTTTCAACAGTGCCAAAAGAATGATGTTGTCATATAGTTTACATAACTCTAATGAGTCATTACAGAAGTGGCTTAAAAACAGTTTTGAAGGCAAACAATTATCACTTAAAGGAAATGTATACTGGTTTTGATGGTTTATTTTCTTTTTATTAGGATCGGGAAAAATGTAATAAAATCTTAATAAATGATATCACATAAAATATAAAAAAAAAAATACATTTATTAAGTAATTATGAAATATTGCATAATACTATTACACAGTCTTCTATCCATCCAGCAGATGGAGCTATAGTTTTCTTTTCACATATTCAGTTATTTTGCCTTTCAGCAGTGCCAAAATAATGATGTTGTCATATACAGTAGTTTACATAACTCTAATGAGTCATTACAGAAGTGTCTCGTCCTTTCAGTCTGCAGTTCCAATCAGACAAAGGGAGCAGAAAAACAACTGCTTTTCAGGGCTGACTTTTGGATAACTCAACATGCATATTTATTATTGATAACCCATACCATACATATAAGACATATAATCTGTAAGCAAAAATGTATGAGATTATGTATTATATATATATACAGTATATACACTATATTACCAAAAGTATTGGGACACCTGTCTTTACACGCATATGAACTTTAATGGCACCCCAGTCTTAGTCCTTAGGGTTCAATATTGAGTTGGCCCAACCTTTGCAGCTATAGAAGCTTCAACTGTTCTGGAAAGGCTGTCCACAAGGTTTAGGAGTGTCTATGGGAATGTTTGACCATTCTTCCAGAAGCACATTTGTGAGGTCAGGCACTGATGGACGAGAAGGCCTGGCTCGCAGTCTCCACTCTAATTAATTCCAAAGGTGTTCTATCCGGTTGAGGTCAGGACCTTGCTTTGTGCACTGGTCCAAATCATTTGGTGGAGGGGCGATTATGGCGTGGGGTTGTTTTTCAGGGGTTGGGCCCTTTAGTTCCAGTAAAGGGGACTCTAAGACCCCTTTCACATTGGGACAGTTTCCAGGCATTTTAACGCTAAAAATAGCACCTGTAAAGCACCTAAAAACTGCCTCCCCTGCAGCCCCAGTGTGATATATATATATACTGTTTATTTGATCAAACCTAAAATAAAGTAAAATTGACCCAAAACTGACATAGATGACCATGCAAGGTCACTAGAGATTTGGCCATTGTGGAATAAAATGAACACGTAAGCAGACATTTGTGATTTTCTGAATCCAGGTTACATGGGGGCAGCACAATGAATAAGTGGTTAGCACATCCACTGGACAGAACTAGGACCGTCAGTTCAAATCCCAAACATGATACTACCTGCCTGGAGTTTCTCTGTTCTCCCCGTGCCTGCATGGGTTTCCTTTGGGTATTCGGGTTCCCTCCCACACTCCAAAGACATACTGGTAGATTAATTGGCCCTGGTACATGTATGTATGAATGTGGGTTATGGATCTTAGATTTAAGTTCCTTGAGGGCAGGGACTTATGTGAATGTACATAAAAGTGCTGCATAAACTGTCAGTGCTCTATAAATACCTGAACTAAATAGACATGTGCATGATGAAAAACTTTGTTTCATTTTGTTTTGATCGTTAATCTAGATATTTAGTTCAGTTAAATTCGGTTGAATCGTTCAATTCGTATTCAGAATTCGTATTCAGAATTTTTCAAATGTTCTTCGAATGTACCTATTTTTTTCAATTCGATACGCTCAAATCGATACATTTTTGAATCAGTAGAAACGAAAATTTTATAATTTTTTGATTCAAATGCAGCAAAGTGAACAAACAAAAGAAAATCTTCAAATGATTACAATGACCCTTTAAATCACCTTTAGCTTAACAAAAACAGCATTATTTTGAAATGGTGGTCTAATAACACACAAAGTCTTTGATTTCAGAAGTATGTTTACAGTTCAAATTCGAATGGAATGTGATGTAAAATTCGATTTGAATTCCAATTCGAATTTCGCAAATTCGGACAAATTTAATTTCCTTATTCGAAACATTCGGCAAACTTTGCTTATACTCTAATTTGGATATTCTGATATATCCGAATCTCCGAATAATGAAAAATTCATCCGAATATTAATTTGGAACAAAAAGAACCGCACATGTCTAGAAATAAATAAATGCTACACCTATCCAACAGGTTTAATTGAAAGAACACCTCCACCAAAGACTGTTTTAATTTTGAATGCTTAAAAATGAGTCACCAGCTGACTTCAGTATCTCTCAAGGACTCCAACAACAAGATTTCCTTGGAAAATGTTATTATTGGAGCGTGTGCCTCGTGATGAGCACTACATGCACTAGATGAAAAAAAAAAGCCTAAACATGTTTACCGTGTGAGTTTGATATGTAAAAGCGAATGCGTTTAATGCTGTCCATCAGTGGAGTACTCTCAGCCTTCTGGACTGTTAATGTCCCAAAGAGGTGACTGGCAGTGTTAATGATGATGTCAAATTTTGATTTTAGTTTTAGTCATAGTCTTTTGACTAAAATGCCATTTTAGTTTAATCATATTATAGTCATCTGAATTGTTTTAGTTTTAGTCGTATTTTAGTTGACTAAAACCTCCAGTACATTTTCATTGACTAAAATCATTTTCATCAAAGGGGGTGGCCCCGGGTCGGGGCTCCGTTTCTAAATGGACACACGGAGCTGTGACTCGACTCGGGTGCCCCCATAGCAAGCTGCTGGCTGTGGGGGCACTTGACAGGAGGGAGGGGCCAGGAGCAGCAAAGAGGGACCCGAGAAGAGGAGGATCTGCTCTATGCAAAACCAACTGCACAGAGGAGGTAAGAAAAACGTTTGTTATTATTATTATTTTTTTTTTTTAAAAAACAAGACTTTACAATCACTTTAACCACTTGCCGACCAGCTGCCATCATTATACGGAGGCAGGTCGGCTCTCCTGCGTGAACTAACGTACCTATACCAAGGTCCGTGCATGTGAGATTGCGGTGACGACCTGTATGTAAACAAGGCAGATTCCCGTTCTGACAGGGGACATGTCTGAGATCTGCTGTACCCAGTGATTGGGAACAGTGATCTCTGACATGTTAACCCAGGGAACTTAGTTAACCCCTTGATTGCCCCCTATTGTTAACCCCTTCCCTGCCGTCATTTATACATTGATCACTGCATTTTTATAGCACTGATTAACCTCCCTGCCAGTATGATCATGTCAGATTTTTGCATATCAAAGCGGTTCATTGTTTCGCATAGAAATTTGGCGTTTTATATTGTAGGCCTGTAATTCGTAGGAATAACTCACTTAAATCTGTCCAAACAAGAGTCTAGTAGACATCCCGGGTATGAGAAAGTTTGAAACATGAAATCATAAATTATAATATAATAAATAACTATAAATAATTATCAAAAGTGTTAATATAATGATAACAATAATAAAATAATAATAATAAAATTTATTCAATAATGTAATCAAATCAAGACACTGAAATTTGCTCAGTTGCAGAATTGTCGCTGTCGTCACTTTCAGTGTCTGATGATAAATTTCCCCACAAATCAGTATCACTCAATTCTGCAAATCATTCTTATTTACTATCGCTGTTTTCTAGCTGATCAAAAACCGCTTTTGACGCAAAGGGACACTTTTTTGGTTGCCATGGACATTCTCAAGTTTCCAGGCAGAAAGAATGACATATATTATATAAAAGTGCATGCAGGGCACTGGGCAAACCACTAGGGACAAAGGGGATATGAAATTATTTCATACAGTAATGTAATCTTACAGATTACAATGCACTGTATGTGTTATGTGTGTTTCATTATTTGAATTTGCCGCCGACACGATGCTTGCAGGGAACGGAACCCAAAGGCATCGGGCAAAAGATTCTGCCGAAGGACACAGAGGGGGGACATCACTGGATCCAGGGGACAAGGTAAGTAATGTTGCCTGGATCCTGCGATGCGATCCTGAGTGTGGCTCGGGGAATCAGGGTTACCTCTTTTGGTCCGCCGCAATATCGCAGTCCCGCTAGAAATCACAGATCATCTCCATTACTAGCAAAAAATAATTAAATAGTCTATAAATCTATCCTGTAGTTTGCAGACACGATAACTTTTGCGCAAACCCATCACTATACGCCTATTGCGTTTTTTGTTTTTTTTTAACAAAAATATGTAGAAAAATACATATTGGCCAAAACCGATGAATACATTTGTTTTTATTTTTGTATTATAACAGAAAGTAAAAAAAAATGTTTTTTTTTTCAAAATAGTCGCTCTTTTTTGTTTATAGCGCAAAAAATAAAAACCGCAGAGGGGATCAAATACCACTAAAAAGAAAGCTCTATTTATGGCAAAAAAAGGACATAAATTTTGTTTGGGTACAACATCGCATGACTGCGCAATTGTCAGTTAAAGTGACGCAGTGCTGAATCGCAAAAAAAATGGCCTGGTCGGGAAGGGGGTAAATCCTTCCGGGAGTGAAGTGGTTAAAGTTTGAACAAACTACAGACACAGAATGGCTGGCCTCTGTTGGACCGGCTGCAGTGCATACGGGCCGCACGTCGCCCAATATTCAGCCCATGTGTACCCACGTGCCCACTAGTCTTTAGAGGAGCTTGTTGTAATTTACATCAAACACATGCCCTTAGCTGTCACGTTGCCAGTGTGAAAGCAACATTCTTTTTTCTATGGAGAGAAGGAAATGATTTTTAATAGTGATAATAATAATTGGAATGATTTTTAAAAGCTGAAGGCCAGAATGATATAACATAGACACAAACCAATGCTGCTATCTGTTCATAAAAAAAACAAAACAATAAAATGTATTTTAACTGCAACTAGCATGAGTACCCAATTCTGTCATGATATTAGCTTCCTGCAATCTCTGCACTGTAACACTGTGAGGGAGAGAGGAGGCAGAGGCGGCTCTCTACTTAGGCAAATTAGGCAGTCGCCTAAGGCCTCGCACTCGCAGGGGCCTCGCAACCACCTAATATGACACTGACACCAGCAGCACCGAGATAGAGGTACTGACACCAGCACTTTAAAGCTCTTAACCACTTCAATACTGGGCACTTAAACCTCCTTCCTTCCCGGACCAATTTTCAGCTTTTAGCGCTGTTGCAGTTTGAATGACAATTGCGCGGTCATGCGACACTGCACCCATATGAAATTTTTATCATTTTTTTCACACAAATAGAGCTTTCTTTTGGTGGTATTTAATCACCTCTGGGTTTTTTATTTTTTGCGCTATAAATTAAAAAAGACTGAAAATTTTCAAAAACAATGCATTTTTCTTTGTTTCTGTTCTAAAATTTTGCAAATAAGTAATTTCTCTTCATAAATTTTGACCAAAAATGACACTGCTACATTTCTTTGGTAAAAAATAACCCAAATCGGGGTTTATTTGGTGTTGGCGGACAGACAGGTGTTTTGGGGACTGTGACAGATGTGACGGGGACAGACAGATGTTTTGTGCATGGTGACAGATGTGATGGGACAGACAGATGTTTTGGTTATGGTGACAGATGTGACGGGGACATACAGATGTTTTGTGTATGGTGACAGATGTGACGGGGACAGACAGATGTTTTGTGTATGGTGACAGATGTGACGGAAACAGACAGATGTTTGGGGACTGTGACAGATGTTTTGCGTATGGTGACAGATGTGACGGGGACAGACAGATGTTTGGGGACTGTGACAGATGTTTTGTGTATGGTGACAGATGTGATGGGGGACATACAGATGTTTTGGGGACTGTTTTATGGGGACACTGACATGTATGGGGACAGGGGTATCAGTGGTGCTTGGTGCACTGTGTGGGGGGCGATCTGTGAGAGTTCTCTGCATGAAATCCTCATCATGCAGAGAGCTGTCACATAGCTGCAGCTTCCCCCCTTCCCCCCCCCCCCGCACTGAGCTCTCACTGAGCTCGGCGGGGGGAGAACTGTCACAGAGACGTCTCTGTTTACAATGTAAGGGCTGTGATTGGACACAGATGTCACATGATCGGGAGGGCCAATCACTGCGCCCATATCCCGATCTCTGCTCGGCTGGATCCTGTGATAATAATGATCACAGGATCAAGCTGCAGCGCGCCGCGTGGCCGCGCTGCGAGCACCCATTCTGCAGGACGTAAATACACGTCCTGTCAGAACGGGGAAGCTCCCACCCAGTCGTACATATACAGTGGCCGGGTGGGAGGTGGTTAATATATACAGTTTATAAAGTTAATTTTTTTATCGCTTGAATTATTTTTCCCATTATGGATGTGAGTAGGGCCTCATGTATAGGTTTTGCCTAAGGTCTCACAAAGCCTAGAGCCGCCTCTGAGAGGAGGGGCAGCAACAGAAGTCATTGGGGTTGATTTACTAAAGGCAAAGTGCACTTTGCAAAGCGCAGTAGCTCCAGAGCTTAGTAAATGTGCAGAAACTCTGCTGACTTCCATCATCCAATCATGTGCAAGCAAAAATGCTGTTTTTTTAAAATTTTCCTTAGACGTGATTGGGTATTTACTTCAAAGTGAAGCTTTCCTCATTTACTAAGTCCTAGACTCCTAGAGCAACTGCACTTTGCAAAGTACACAGTCTATTTGCCTTTAGTAAATCAACCCCAATGTGTGTCTTTACTTAAAGCGGACCTTCAGTTTCAACTTTCCATCTATTAAATCTTCTGCCCTTGTTGTTTTTAACTTTGGATAGTAAAATATTATTTTTTCTGCCAGTAAATACCTTATCCACTCACCGACCGCCTGCCGCCGTCTGACGGTCGATCGCAGATCGTAGAGCGCGCACACCGCCGGAGGCACGCTCTCGTGCTCACTGTGTTCCAGGGGAGCCAGGGAGCGGGTAGGGCGGACTCATCCACCGGCCACCCACGATCGCCCCTACCGCAGTGACAGAACAGGTATCAATGTATGTAAACACACAGATCTCCGTTCTGACAGGGGGAAGGAATGTGATCGTAGGCTCCCTGTCTATGGGAGCCGTGATCACTCTCCTCCCCCCACTCAGCCCAGCCCCCATACAGTTAGTAACACACACAGGGAACACAGTTAACCCTTAGAGCGCCCCCTGCAGGTTAACCCTTTTCCTGCCAGTGACATTTACACAGTAATCAGTGCATTTTCATAGCACTGATCGCTGTATAAATGGCAATGGTCCCAAAAAAGTGTCAAAATGGTCCTCCGCAATATTGCAGTCCCTCTGAAAATCGCAGATCACTGCCATTACTAGTAAAAATATAAAAGAAAATAAAAACCCCATAAATGAATTCTCATCATTCGTAAATGCGGCAACTTTTGCGCAACCCAGTCAATAAACGCCAAATTGCATTTTTTTAAATCAAAAATATGAGGAAGAATATAACTCGGCCAAAACCGATGAAAAAATAGTTTTTTTTGTATTTTTTTTTTTTGGATATCTATTTTAGCAAAAAGTAAGAAATATTGTTTTTTTTTCTAAATTGATGCTCTTTTTTTGTTTATAGCGGTGCTCAGAAATGACGTAGAGGGGATCAAATACCACCAAAAGAAACCTCTATTTATGGGAAAAAAAGGACTCAAATTTTGTTTGGGTACAGCGTCAAATGATTGCGCAATTGTCAGTTAAAGCGACACAGTGCCGAATCGCAAAAAGTGCTCTGGTCCTAAAGTGTGAAATCCTTCCAGGGGTGAAGCGGTTATACAGCCAACTTCCTGTTTCTTGTCTGGTCATTGGCCTAGGCTTATGACATCATGCACAGCTCTCTCTCTCACGCTCATGAGAGCTTGCCAGTAGACATGTGCATGGCCGAAAATTTTTTTTTTTTCGTTTTTGTTTTTTTATTCTTTTTTTTTCTGTTTTCACTTGTCTTTTATTTTTCATTCTTTCAGTTTTTCGGATTTGTTGTTATGATCGAAATTTGTTATTTTGAATAAATTCGGGAACATTCGAATTCGGTTCTTTGCATTCGTATAGATGCGGTATTCGTTATTATCGGTAATTTGGAAACATTACAATTTGGTTTGTTACATTCATATAGATGCGGTATTCGTTATTATCGGTAATTCGGAAAAATTTGTTTACTAACAGGCAGACAAATTTGAAAGGAACGTCCAATACCTAACTAATTTAACAGTTTATAACTATTATTATAGTTTTCATTATCTATTATTAATAAATAATAATAATAGTTAAAAAAAAACGATAATAATGGTTAATAATTGATTACATTTACTAACAGCCAAATTTGAAAGGAAATTCCAATACCTACCTATAATGTAATGGTATAACTATTATTATAGTTTTTATTATTATTATTAAAATAAATAATAATAATACTTATAAGAAACTATAATAATGATTATAAACCATTAAATTATAGGTAGGTATTGGAATTTCCTTTGAATTATATTATTATAATTATAATAGAAATTATCCGAATGTCTTTTGTTCTTTTTGAATTTTCGCATTTCCGTTCTTATTTTCGGATTTTCGTTCTTATTTAAGGATTTTCGTTCTTTTGAATTTTCGGATTTTTGTTCTTACTTTCGGATTTTCGCTCTTTCAAATTTTCGGATTTTCGTTCTTATTTTTGGATTTTCGTTCTTTTGAATTTTCGGATTTTCACATTTCGGATTTTCGTTTTTTCCAATTTTTTGTCCTTTTCAAAAATTTGTTTTCAGAAAATTCTGGAAACGGATTTTTGTTATTTGGACTTTTCTGAATTAACTAAAATTCAGAATTTGAGGAAAAACAAATGCGGAACGAAACAAATTGCTCATGTCTACTTGACAGGAAGGGAGGGGGGATGAGTCATAACAGGGCTAATGAGAGCTGCAGGGCTACAGAGCCGGAGGTGTGCCTCTGTGTGTCTGTGAAAATCCAGGAAGTGAACAGGCAGCAGCTTCAGCTGCCCACAGTTAACATGATTGCAGCCAGACTTAGTGGAGGGAGATTTCTGCAGCATATTTGCCAAGTACAGAATCACAGTATATATAAAATAATATGCAAAGTGGTTGGAAGGAAGCTTCAGAATGGCAAAGATGTTTTCATTACAAATTATGTGAGCATATGCTTACAGGGAACACACTGACAGGAGAAGAGAGATGACCTCATTTGTTTGTTGCTGCTCTTGCACTGGATGGAGGCTTGAAGGTCACCTAGCTATATTCCTTAAAGTGGATGTAAACCCTCACATATACCCAGTGAATTGAACAGCCTCAGATGATACACAGAGATGAAACAAATCTCCCTACATAAGTTCTACATATCTGCTGTCTTCAGCTTTATATATTCTTTAGAAAGTTCACATCATGTTGGATATTTTCTCTTCCTGTTCAGCACTGGGAGTGGATATTTGGCATGCAGCCAAGACGGCTAATTGGAGGAAAGGCACACACCCCCCTCTCCACATAGGCAGAGACTTGCAGAGCTGTGCTGTGACAAGTCAAGCTCTCTGCTAATATATTTATAGCAATCTCCCTCAATAAAAATTTCAGCCTGCTTTTATCTTGGTTGACGGAGAACTTGTCAGAAGTTATCATGCTGATAACAGACCAAGGAAACAGCAGAAACACATTGGACTCTGTGCTTTGGAGAGAGGTAATAAAACACTAGAGATAGATGTGCTTAGGTCAAATTTCATGAATCAGGTTTACATCCACCTTAAGTAATTAAACCAATGGCTCCTGCTGCTGTCTCTCAGCCACTGAGGAGAGAGAGAGCCAAAAGAACCTCTGATCTTGTGCACATCACTGGATCGAGATGGGGTTCAGGTAAGCATAAGGAGGGCTGGGGGAGAGCAGACCACAGAAGGTTTCTGCCTTAATCCATAGAATGCATTAAGGAAAAAAATAATCCAGCTTTACAACCACTTTAACACAAATCTCCATCTTCCTGCCCACCTCCTCCCCCCCCCCCCAAAGATTATTTGTTTAAAACATTTGATTACAACTGTTATCTGAATAGTCCAGTGGCGTCATGGATCCTCTTCTTGCCTGGTTTTGGTGGTGGGACTGACCTGACTTTTCTCTATTGCAGGTGAAGGGTAACTCCTTTACAGTATGGACCCCTTCCATGCTTCAGATAAGCACCAGTGAGCCATGGTTAGCATGAACACCCCCCAGGGGCGCATTGTTACACCAGCCTAGGGTTGCCACCCCATGCCTTTAAAACCGAACACATATTAACCTCTTGCCGATCGGCAGAAATTAATTCTCATCATCCGTAAACGCGACCACGTTTGCGCAAAGCAATCAATAAAGGTCGATTGTGATTTTTTTTTATCACAAATATGAGGAAGAATATAAATTGGCCAAAACCGATGAAAAAAATGTTTTTTTATATATATTTTTTGGATTTGTATTTTAGCAAAAAGTAAGAAATTTGGGGGTTTTTTTTTGCAAAATTGTCGCTCTTCTTTTGTTTATAGCGGCGATCAGAAATGATGCAGCGGTGATCAAATACCACCAAAAGAATTGTGGGAAAAAAAGGACGCAAATTTCGTTTGGGTACAACGTCACACGACCGTGCAATTTTCAGTTAAAGCGACGCAGTGCCGAATTGCAAAAAGGGCTCTGGTCCTAAAGGGGGAAATCCTTCCGGGGCTGAAGTGGTTAATTACACAGGTTCTACGGCTGAATAAGGTGGTAATTAAACTCACTGGGTGCCTTATCTGCATTAAATTACCCTCAGAACAACCTGTGTAATTCATATGTGTTCGTGTTTAAAGGGATGGGGTGGCAACCCTAGGCTGGTGTAACAATGCACCCCTAGGGGGGGCTGTTCATGGCAACCATGGCTCACTGGTGCTTATCTGAAGCATGGAAAGGGTCGGTAGTGTAGAGAAGTTACCCTTTACCTGCCATAGAGAAAAGTCAGGTTATTAAACCTGTCTAGCAGAGTAGCAGAGCTGTGTAAATCTCAGGGCTGGATGGACAGAAATACACATCCTATTGCCAATTCTAAAAGTTCAAATGTTAGTTGTTTGTTTGGAGTTCAGAATTTATTATTCATATTACTGTTATTACAATGCTGAATAAATGCGTTCAACAAGGAATTCCAGGCAATCCCAACAGGCATATCTAACCGTTTAAGTAAAGTATATCTTCTATTGTGTTACTCCATTTCAGAACATCTGAATACAGTCAGGCAACGCTATTCAGGAGGCTCTAATTAAACAATGGAGGTCTTTGCTATGGCTTCTATAACACTTCACCATTGAAACTGAAACAGAGAAAGGATATAAATAATGACATGTCTTTCATTAAAAATCAGACAGATGGTACAACATAAGGATATGCGAGGCTGGAGAGAATACAACCTTGTCTCTTTTCACATAACAGATGTGTATTACTTTAAATCAATTGTACCTGTGTAGGCAATTAACAAATCAGGCCACAATAAAGTCGTTTTAAATTCAGATTCTTGTATTTGGTTGAAGATTTAAGAACTTGGTAGAGCCTAGGTCATAATTTTACATTTAAAGTTGAACTCAGGGCAGAAAAAGTTTCATGCAAATGGGTTCCTCTAGACTAGAGTCACAAAGGATATACACTATATTACCAAAAGTATTGGGACGCCTGCCTTTACACGCACATGAACTTTAATGGCATCCCAGTCTTAGTACGTAAAGTTCAATGTTGAGTTGGCCCACCCTTTGCAGCTATAACAGCTTCAACTCTTCTGGGAAGGCTGTCCACAAGGTTTAGGAGTGTCTATGGGAATGTTTGACCATTCTTCCAGAAGTGCATTTGTGAGGTCAGGCACTGATGTTGGACGAGAAGGTCTGGCTCGCAGTCTCCACTCTAATTCATCCAAAAGTTGTCCTATCAGGTTGAAGTCAGGACTCTGTGCAGGCCAGTCAAGTTCCTTCACCTCAAACTCGCTCATTCATGTCTTTAGGGACCTTGCTTTGTGCACTGGTGCACAGTCACGTGGGAACAGGCAGGGGCCATCCCCAAACTGTTCCCACAAAGTTGGGAACATGAAATTGTCCAAAATGTCTTGGTATGCTGACGCCTTAAGAGTTCCCTTCACTGGAACTAAGGGGCCAAGCCCAACCCCTGAAAGACATCCCAAAACCATAATCCCCCTCCACCAAATGATTTGGATCAGTGCACAAAGCAAGGTCTATAAGGACATGGATGAGTAAGTTTGGGGTGGAGAAACTTGACTGGCCTGCACAGAGTTCTGACCTCAACCCGATAGAACACCTTTGGGATGAATTAGAGCAGAGACTGCAAACCAGGACTTCTTGTCCAACATCAGTGCCTGACCTCACAAATGCGCTTCTGGAAGAATGGTCAAACATTCCCATAGACACTCCTAAACCTTGTGGACTGCCTTCCCAGAAGAGTTGAAGCTGTTATACAGTATCTCACAAAAGTGAGTACACCCCTCAAATTTTTGTAAATATTTTTTTTATATCTTTTCATGTGCCAACTTTGAAGAAATGACACTTTGCTACAATGTAAAGTGAGTGTACAGCTTGCATAACAGTGTACATTTGCTATCCACTCAAAATAACTCGACACACAGCCATTAATTAGCCATTCTTCCTCCCCGGTGTCATATGGCTCATTGGTGTTATAAGGTCTCGGGTGTGAATGGGGAGCAGGTGTGTTAAATTTGGTGTTATTGCTCTCACTCTCTCATACTGGTCACTGGAAGTTCAACATGACACCTCATGGCAAAGAACTCACTGAGGATGCGAAAAAAGAATTGTTGCTCTACATAAAGATGGCCTAGGCTATAAGAAGATTGCCAAGACCCTGAAACTGAGCTGCAGCACGGTGGCCAAGACCATACAGCGATTTAACAGGACAGGTTCCACTCAGAACAGGCCTCACCATGGTCGACCAAAGAAGTTGAGTGCATGTGCTCAGCATCATATTAAGAGGTTGCCTTTGGGAAATAGACGTATGAGTGCTTCCAGCATTGCTGTAGAGGTTGAAGGGGTGGGGGTCAGCCTGTCAGGGCTCAGACCATACGCCGCACACTGCATCAAATTGGTCTGCATGGCTGTCGTCCCAGAAGGAAGCCTCTACTAAAGATGCTGCACAAGAAAGGCCGCACACAGTTTGCTGAAGACAAGCAGACTAAGGACATGGATTGCTGGAACCAGGTCCTGTGGTCTGATGAGACCAAGATAAACTTATTTGGTTCAGATGGTGTCAAGCGCGTGCGGCGGCAACCAGGTGAGGAGTACAAAGACAAGTGTGTCTTGCCTACAGTCAAGCATGGTGGTGGGAGTGTCATGGTCTGGGGCTGCATGAGTGCTGTCGGAACCGGGGAGCTACAATTCATTGAGGGAACCATGAATGCCAACATGTACTGTGACATATTGAAGCAGAGCGTGATCCCCTCCCTTCGGAGACTGGGCCGCAGGGCAGTATTCCAACATAATGACCCCAAACCCACCTCCAAGATGACCACTGCCTTGCTAAAGAAGCTGAGGATAAAGGTGATGGACTGGCCAAGCATGTCTCCAGACCTAAACCCTATTGAGCATTTGTGGGGCATCCTTAAATGGAGGGTGGAGGAGAGAAAGATCTCTAACATCCACCAGTTCTGGAATGTTGTCATTGAGGCGTGGAAGAGGACTCCACTGGCAACCTGTGAAGTTCTGGTGAACTCCATGCCTAAGAGGGTTAAGGCAGTGCTGGAAAATAATGGTGGTCACACAAAATATTGACACTTTGGACCCAATTTGGACATTTTCACTTAGGGGCTTACTCACTTTTGGTGCCAGCGGTTTAGACATTAATAGCTGTCCGTTGAGTTATTTTGAGGGGACAGTAAATTTACACTGTTATACAAGCTGCACACTCACTACTTTACATTGTAGCAAAGTGTCATTTCTTCAGTGTTGTCACATGAAAAGATATAATAATATAGTTACAAAAAATGTGAGGGGTGTACTCACTTTTGTGAGATACTGTAGCTGCAAAGGGTGGGCCAACCCAATATTGAACTCTAAGGACTAAGACTGGGATGCCATTAACCACTTGCCGACCGCCAACCGCAGGTTGACGGCGACAAAGTGGCTCGTTATCGCAAATCGCCGTCATACGACGGTGGCTGCGATAACCCGCACTGTGAGCGCGCGCCGCCGGAGGCGCGCCCGCACGCTCACTGTGTTCGGGGAGGGCCAGGAAGCGGGTGCGGCGGCTTCGATTGCCGCCAGGTACCCGCGATGGCCCCCCCCCGGAGCGAAGGAACGGAGGTCCGTGTATGTAAACACGGACCTCCGTTCTGTGTGAGGGGGAAGGGCTGTGATCACAGCCTTCCTGTATTCGAAGGCTGTGACCACTTCCCTTCCCCTGTTAGGGCAGTCCCCATACAGTTAGAACACGCCCAGGGAACATACTTAACCCTTAGAGCGCCCCCTGCAGGTTAACCCCTTCACTGCCAATGGCATTTACACAGTAATCAGTGCATTTTTATAGCACTGATCGCTGTATAAATGCCAATGGTCCCAAAAAAGTGTCAAAATAGTCCGACATGTCTGCTGAAATATCGCAGTACCGCTAAAAATCGCAGATCGCCGCCATTACTAGTAAAAAAAAGAAAAAAAAAAACCCCAAAAATTAATTCTCATCATCCGTAAACGCGACCAGTTTTGTGCAAACCAATCAATAAACGCTATTTTTTTTATCGCAAATATGAGGAAGAATGTAAATCGGCCAAAAACGGTGAAAAAAATGTTTTTTTTATATTTTTTTTGTTGGATTTGTATTCTAGCAAAAAGTAAGAAATCTGTTTTTTTTTTTCAAAATTGTCGCTCTTCTTTTGTTTATAGCGGCGATCAGAAATGACGCAGCAGTGATCAAATACCACCAAAAGAAAGCTCTATTTGTGGGAAAAAAAGGACACAAATTTCGTTTGGGTACAACGTCGCACGACCGCGCAATTTTCAGTTAAAGCGACGCAGTGCCGAATCGCAAAAAGGGCTCCGGTCCTAAAGCTGGAAATCCTTCCGGGGCTGAAGTGGTTAAAGTTTATGTGTGTGTAAAGGCAGGTGTCCCAATACTTCTGGACAGTGTATGTATGGTGTATATTAAATATATATAATATATTAACACTTGTCTTGTCTAAACTCTACTGTTGGCTATACATTTGCTTTTGCCAATTTTGTTTGCAATTTTGTAGCTTCTTATCAGCTTTGAAAACTGAGTGGTGCTACAACCTTTCTTATTAAAGGCAAATCATGGTGGTTTGTACATATTCGTTTCATTTACTATGGGACTAAAAAACAATATTTTTATAAACATAATAAGGTAAATATAAATGTATTCCATATAAATATTTTGTGTTTTCAGTAGGTGTTTGCTTAGGCTTCTTTTCACATTTTTCCCTGAAAAAGCCTGTTGTTTACAGAGCTCAATAGCTAAAACTGAAATTTGCAACCAAAAGTGAATGAGAAGTTACTCTCCCTACTCTCGATTCCGCCTCCTTCTTGCTCTCATTAGATTTACAAAGTTTCAATGATAGAGACACAATCTACAAGGAAACAACCTCTGCTCTATCCTCTCATAATACCAAAAATATCATGAAAACCTTGCGCTAGATAAAAATCAGAAAACTTTCAGACTGCTGCACCTCTATAAATCCTGAATACTGGATCTCATAAATAGTATAAAGCAAAATCTCTAATCCCAGAGGAAGCCTATCATGGGGAAACGCATTAGGTGGAGTCAGAGCTGTGACGTCCTTTAGCCCGGGCCAGCAGGAGTATCCCGCGGCTTTGTTTTACCGCTGTATATATCCTGATGTTTGTAAGAGCAATCATTTTAGAATTAAACATTTTATTTTACATTATTGCTCTATGAGCCTTCTTCTCCTTTTTATCCAATATCATACAATTGCCTGGGAGAGTCTGATGATTAGCAAACAGCATTGCGATGGAGTAATTTCTTTGGTGCGGGGGCATGGCTGCTGACTCTTACAGACGTAGTCACTGAAAACCATGACCATCCGGTGGTGAGAGCATCGGCTGAGGGATTTGCCAAGTATAAAGCGTTACTGATCTCTTATCATTATGAGATCATCCGAGTTTGGTAAGAGGCTGTGCTATTTGAGAAACACCCTGGAGCACTTAGGGGTTGATTTACTAAAGGCAAAAAGGCTGTGCACTTTGCAAAGTGCAGTTGCTCCAGAGCTTAGTAAATGCACAAAAGCTCTGCTGACTTTCATTATCCAATCATGTGAATACCAAAAATGCTGTTTTTTTTATTTTCCTTGCACATGATTGGGTACTCTTTGCACAGTTAAGCCTTACTTCATTTACTAAGCTCCGGAGCAACTGCACTTGCAGAGGGCAAAGTGCACAGTCTATTTGCCTTCTTTAGTAAATCAACCCCTTTGTGTGATTTCAGCACTTAGCACTTTTAGAAGAGCACCATTGGTTGTTTTGTTTTCTTTTTTAATTAACTTTATGCACAATTTGGTTGAACTTTATGATTTTTTTTGCATATATTTGATGAACTCTACAATTTGCTTAAATTGCACATTTATATTGGTTGAAAGATGTGTGAAGTTTTCTCACACTGTTTAGGCCTCATGCACACTGGACGTTTTTTGACTTTTTTACAGCAGCTGTTTTCAGCTGCAGACATTTTTTTCTACAGTCAATAAACTCCCCATCATGTTATCCTACAGTATATGTCCATGTTATCCTATGTGTTCATGTTATCCTATGTGTCCATGTTATCCTATGTGTTCATGTTATCCTATGTGTCCATGTTATCCTATGTGTTCATGTTATCCTATGTGTTCATGTTATCCTATGTGTCCATGTTATCCTATGTGTCCATGTTATCCTATGTGTTCATGTTATCCTATGTGTCCATGTTATCCTATGTGTTCATGTTATCCTATGTGTCCATGTTATCCTATGTG
>BLSH010001687.1:317459-346836 GCA_018402905.1 Glandirana rugosa
GTAAGTGTATTTTTGGGTTTTTACAAGGTATTACGTATTTTTGTGAAATAATTATTACAACTTGTGGTCCGCTACTACATCCCTAAAACCTCTGGTCACATGTTACATCCTTGGTCGTAACTGTTTACCTGTTAACGTCACAAAAACGTAAAAAAAGACGGTTCCCTTGACCTCAAAAAAAATTCGGGTCACACGTACCTCGGATTACTGAGTTTATATCTCAACTCGCTTGGAGACCTTCAAGCCCAAGACGACCAGGCAGGCTTGAAGCCCTGTTTCAGGCCCAGGCCCAGGCCTGCGTCCGTGCGATCGTTCGGGTTCCGTCCGGACCCGGACCCGGACTTTGTCCCGAAGTTCGGACGGACCAGCAGAACCCGAACTTCCAGAGGTTCGCTCAACTCTATATTTGAGTCATTAGGCTCCATGCACACTGGGCTTAAAAAAAACTCCAGTTCCCTTGGCAGAAAAAAATGCAAAAACACTGCAATTGTCCATTTGTCAATGCTGGTTCCTACATTGTACACTGGTCTCCAAAATCCCTACATCATCGCCTGGTGTTCAACATTATTAATAAAGTGTTTTTATGCATTATGGAACATTTTTGGGTTTTTATGTGAATGAAAATTGTGCATTAGATTAAGTGCTAACTGTGTTGTTTTCTGTGTTGAAATAATTACTGTAGTCATTTGTTTTTTGTGTATTTGGCTGACTAAAGTAAGCAAGACATTCTCTTCCATGTCATGCATCAAAATAAATCATGTTATGCAATAACAACAAATCTGTAATTAAAAAAAAAAAAAAAAAAGAACAAAGTGCAGTGTAAAAAAGGTACAATATAATGTCAAATGGTTGATTAAAACAATCAATTCTAGAATAAACGACTAATACTAATAAAAATACTAAACATGATTTTGTGAAATATAAAATATATTTACTCTGTTGTCTATTATTCATGCTACATTCCAATATATATATGTATATATATATATATATATATATATATATATATATATATATATATATATATATACATATATAGATATATTATTATACAGGATTTATATAGCGCCAACAGTTTGCGCAGCGCTTATATTCATATAGATAGATAGATAGATAGATAGATATACATATATATACAAATGAATTTCTGCAAATAAAATTCTACTGATTTAATATTTATTTTGAGCTATAGCAATAAATATTAAACATGCATGTTGTATGATAAATAGCATAGATACACTAGAGAAATAGATAGATAGATAGATAGATAGATAGATAGATAGATAGATAGATAGATAGATAGATAGATATATTGATTATAGATAGATAGATAGATAGATAGATAGATAGATAGATTGATTATAGATAGATAGATAGATAGATAGATAGATAGATTGATTGTAGATAGATATATAGATAGATCGTAGCATATTCAGCATGTTTATCTATATTATTATTATTATTATAATTATTATTATTATTATAATAATACAGGATTTATATAGCGCCGACAGTTTACGCATCGCTTTACAACTTAATGGTAAACAGCTACAATACACTTTAAAACAGTAGGAATTAGAGAGCCCAGCTTGTTAGAGCTTACAATCTAAGATTCATGTCAACTGCTTATAAGTTAACTCTCTGGCTGTTGACGGCTGCTTGTGATTTTAAAAACAATGGTTACTGTAACTTTTTAAAGATTTTTGAACATTAAAGATATCAATTTGAGTGAATTATGATGAGCTTTATTTGGTCTGGTTGCCCTCAAAATCCCATAGAGGTTTTAAAAATAGATTGTAGATAGATGGAAAGATTAAATACAATTTAAATACAATTAAATACAAATATATTTTGACCACAGTCTGAACATTGTAATGTTTAAATTTCTTTCTCAGCATTTTTAAAAAAAATATAAAATGGTGTCTTTATAATTTTCTTTTCCATCAATATAATGCATTTATTTTCCCATAAATGTTTTGCTCACCATGTGAGATATAGTTCTATCATGCACTTTAATATTATTTTTAAACCTGATCTACTTTACAAAATAGAATCCACATAAACTCCTAATTAATTATCCAATGGGTTTTCTGCAATACTTGTAGATGGAGCGGGGAATTCTTTTCTACTATCCACCCACACAAGATACAGGGAAAGGTAATGAATGTGTAAAAGTTGCCCTGCCATTGTCAATTTTAATTTCTATAACTAAGAAGAGCCTCTTAGAACTGGAGTGGTGTTAAGAGAGTCTGTATTCTTAAAGCATGTGACTCACACAGAAGTAATCAAGTGAAGTTTGCATGCACTCCATGAAAATATACAGTGGCAAACTGCAAGGCCAACTATAGAAGATCTATCTTTGTCACCAAAACAGTCCAGGACAATCAATTCACATGAAAAAAAAAAAGAGTGGCAATGGGGGTAACCTCCCTTCTCTTTGGCTAAACCCTCATTAACTCCACTCATGCTGTCTCACTCTACTTGCCAGGTCTTAAGTAGCGTTTTTTTCTTAAAAAGGAACCAATTAGCACCTCATCAGCTCCAATTAGAGGAGACAAAAACAGGGTAAAGATAACTCAATGAGAGGGGGCAGCACAACATCATGTAATCACTTAAGACAGTATTCAGCGTCCATTGTGTTTGCTAGGCTGAGTCTATTCACTTTTTTTTCATGATTGTTTTTCTGGGAAGACGGGCCTCCCAGGAGTCTCATAGAGCTCATTCATGGTCTACCTGTTTACAGCACATAGAGCAGAAGAAGCTAAACAATCCTACATTGCAGGCCTTTAACCGAGCTCTCAATAATGGTATGTTTTCAGTGACTGGGCAGAAGAAGTGGAAGGCTGGTTGTATGCTCATTAAGTGCTTTGCTTGTACTGTCCTCTAATTAAATGGGAGGGCTACAATGTATTTTTTTTCTCAATGAAAGTTCTTTGGAGCAGTTAATTTGGTGCCTGTACAAAATGCCCCAAAACATTAATTAGAGTGGAAGGAACCCTAATTTCCTCCGCTTCTTTCCTCTCCATTTACTCCCCTTGTTTCGACACAGGCTTGGATGGGTCTTCATAATGAAATTACCTCATTAAGGCCTTTTATACTTGCACAGTTACTCATTCACAACCCAACATTTAGCTTTAATTTAATGCTGTCAAAAGCAAAATGTGCATTCATGTCTCCGAATTAGGAATTTTTTAGGGGAGCGGACAGATTTAAATTATTAAGATGGCAAGTAGTGAGTTATAATTGAGTACAAGAAGCACTTCTGCAAATATTAAATGTGCTCAAAGCTGAGACGGTCTGGCCTACGGACTATTAACCGCTTCCACGGGGTTAGATTGAAGATTTTAAAATGATAGCACGGCTTGTACATAAGTATTCAGATTTCACTGGCAAAATTCGGACTTTTTTTTAGAATATTTTTTAATTTCCAAAGTGCTCATACGTCTGTAAAAAAGTTACTAAGTGCATATTCCTAAATTTAAGCATTGTTTATAACAATATAAATTTCAACAACAATAACAACACATAAGACTTCTTTATTGTACAGCAATATTATTATTATTATTATTATTACAGGTACGTATATTACATTGTCAATTTAAGCTGCGCTTAGCATATAACATACATATCTCTTTTACCTTAACTTCTATGATCTTGGTTACATACATAATACTAGAATTTTATTTAGTTTAAGTTTCTTTCTGTCTCTTACTTCAAACACTACATTCAGAATTGCTTATAAGATATAAAATATTACAGAAGTCAATAGCATGCTATCTCTCTTTAATATGTGCTTTCAGTCTACATTTAGATTGTAGCCTAATATTATTGTTTGTACATATTAAACTCAGTCTTAAAATTGTATATATCAGCTTCCGTTGATGTGCATTTTCACATAGAAATTTTGAGTAAAGAAAAAAAAAAACAAAATTGAAAATTATTTTTGGAGATGAGCTTGTGCCATTGGGAAAAATAGGAAAAATATTTAAACTAACACTTAAATGAAATAGTAAAAAAATAATGTAATTCAAATGCAATAGTAACTCTGAAAAAATAAGATTATTTTTGTCTATTTATTCTGTTTATTTGTGTGTTCTTTTATTGGTTAAACTGGATGGACTTCTTTTCTTTCAGTCTGGCTAACTATGTAACTGTGTACTGTATAGTAACCCCTGCACTTATTATTCATGATATGTATATATATATATATATATATATATATATATATATATATATATATATATATATATATATTCATTCAATAATTTTCCTTTGGTATCAATAAAGTATTCTTATTCTGATATACAATATATATATATACAGTATCGCACAAAAGTGAGCACGGCCCTCACATTTTTGTAAATATTTTATTACATCTTTTCATGTGACAACACTGAAGAAATTACACTTTGCTACAATGTAAAGTCGTGAGTGTACAGCTTGTATAACAGTGCAAATTTGCTGTCCCCTCAAAATAACTCACACAGCCATTAATATCTAAACCACTGGTAACAGAAGTGAGTACACCCCAAGTGAAAATATGCAAATTGGGCCAAATTAACCATTTCCCTCCCCGGTGTCATGTGACTCGCTAGTGTTACAAGATCTCAATTGTGAATGGGGAGCAGGTGTGTTAAATTTGGTGTTTTCGCTCTCACTCTCTCATACTGGTCACTGGAAGTTCAACATGGCACCTCATGTCAAAGAACTCTCTGAGGATCTGAAAAAAAGAATGGTTGCTCTACATAAAGATGGCCTAGGCTATAAGAACATTGCAGAGACCCTGAAACTGAGCTGCAGCATGGTGACCAAGACCATACAGCGGTTTAACAGGACAGGTTCCACTCAGCACAGACCTCGCCATGGTCGACCAAAGAAGTTCAGTGCACATGCTCAATGTCATATCCAGAGGTTGTCTTTGGGAAATAGACATATGAGTGCTGCCAGCATTGCAGCAGGAGTTGAAGGGGTGGGGGGTCAGCCTGTCAGTGCTCAGACCATACGCCGCACACTGCATCAAATTGGTCTGCATGGCTGTTGTCCCAGAAGGAAGCCTCTTCTAAAGATGATGCACAAGAAAGCCCGCAAACTGTTTGCTGAAGACAAGCACACTAAGGACATGGATTACTGGAACCATGTCCTGTGGTCTGATGAGACCAAGATAAACTTGTTTGGTTCAGATGGTGTCAAGCGTGTGTGGCGGCAACCAGGTGAGGAGTACAAAGACAAGTGTGTCTTGCCTACAGTCAAACATGGTGGTGGGAGTGTTATGGCCTAGGGCTGCATGAGTGCTGCAGGCACTGGGGATCTACAGTTCATTGAGGAAACCATGAATGCCAACATGTACTGTGACATACTGAAGCAGAGCATGATCCCTCCCTTCAGAGACTGGGCCGCAGGGCAGTATTCCAGCATGATAACGACCCCAAATACACCCCCAAGATGACCACTGCCTTGCTAAAGAAGCTGAGGGTAAAGGTGATGGACTAGCCAGGCATGTATCCAGACCTAAACCCTATTGAGCATCTGTGGGACATCCTCAAACTGAAGGTGAAGGAGCGCAAGGTCTCTAACATCCACCAGCTCCGTGATGTCGTCATGGAGAAGTGGAAGAGGACTCCAGTGGCAACCTGTGAAGCTCTGGTGAACTCCATGCCCAAGAGGGTTAAGGCAGTGCTGGAAAATAATGGTGCCCACACAAAATATTGACACTTTGGGCCCAATTTGGACATTTTCACTTAGGGGTGTACTCACTTTTGTTGCCAGCGGTTTAGACATTAATGGCTGTGTGTTGAGTTATTTTGAGGGGACAGCAAATTTACACTGTTATACAAGCTGTACACTCACTACTTTACATTGTAGCAAAGTGTCATTTCTTCAGTGTTGTCACATGAAAAGATAGAATAAAATATTTACCAAAACGTCAGGGGTGTACTCTTGAACACCAAAATTGGAGTGATATAGAAAAAAGTAGCATGGCCCTGTGCAGGAATGACATGCAAATTCGTAAAGCACTCCAAATTTTTAAAAAAAGAAAAAGAATTTCGTAAAGTAGATTTATGACTTGTCGCAGTCGTAATAATTGTGTTATATCCTGAATTAAAATGTTTTTTCTTTCTTATTTCTGTATACAGTTCTGTACTTTGAAAAAAAAAAAAACATGTCCTAGCTGTACAGACTGGTGAATAAACTCCATGCCTACCACATACATAACCCCATTATAATTCAACAATATGTTTGACGTACAACTGGTTAGAATGTCTTATGTAAAGGCCAGAAGACCTGGAAGCTACTAACTTGAGCAGATGACCTCTGTTTGTTTAATTCTTTTCTCGTGAGATAAAACCCGTATTTAAGTTGGAGAGGATGGTGAATATGCTTTTGTCAGGGTGATGGAAAGGAGGTCAGGACACATGCTATCCAGGACAAGTAACCAGTGATCTGCAACCTAATGGGGCCAATAGTGTGTTCTTCTACCGCTCACCGAAACTTTGACAGAGAATTTCCTGGAGCTTGTCTGCTCGAAAAAAAAGTTGCTAAATTTCTCTGAATGTTTAAGGCTGTCAAATATTTTTTGGATGAAACATGTTTTTGTACGCTATTAAATTTTTAAGTCTACATCAAGATAGGTTTGAAAACATTTTATTCAAATCTGTTACATTTTTGTAGCGATACAGAGGAATGTGAAGCAATTCAAATATTGTTAACAGTATAGTATCAACCACTGCCTATATCAGTACCACATCCCTATGAGGCAAATAGAAAAAGGTTGGGGTGGAACACCTCCCCGTGGGTAAGGATTGGGACTTTGTTGGTACTGAATCAACCCTCTCTGAATGATCAGACATACACACAGAGGAGATCTATATGTATCACAAAATGTAATCAAATAATTAATACAAGAGCATAAAATCACCCATAGATAGGCGACATAACATATAATACATAAACAATAAAGAACCGGACAGACAAAACATGACCCATAGGGTCTAGGTGCTCCCAGTCGATAAAGAGGATGTGTAGCTCCGACGACTGGATAGCAGGTAATAGAGGATGAAGGATACGTTCTTTTTTCCCTACGCGTTTCGCCTGTTATGGCCTCCTCAGGGGAAAAATAATCGCCTATCTATGGGTGATTTTATGCTCTTGTATTAATTATTTGATTAAATTTTGTGGTACATATAGATCTCCTCTGTGTGTATGTCTGATCATTCAGAGAGGGTTGATTCAGTACCAACAAAGTCCCAATCCTTACCCACGGGGAGGTGTTCCACCCCAACCTTTTTCAATTCAAATATTGCTTTATTTTTTACATTTTAGTTAGTTTTGGATAAAGCAGGAAGAGGTAGAACCTCTGTGAGGCCTGTATTGCTGCCTTTGCTCCTGTTGGGGAGTTTAACCCTCATTTCCTCTTATTAAAGGGAGTACTGGGAAATCTCTACAATTGGATACAGACCAAAACATGAACACATTTTTAGTATGGTGAGGAAAGGGATAGAATACGATGTTTTTATTGCTGTGCTTGTCTTCCTGACCCATTGACTTCTCTACCCCTCTATTGTTGTATGGGTATCACAGGTGTGTGATGACACAGGGAAGATAAGCATGGCCCCTACCTGTGCGAGGATAACATGCAATTTCCCAATAGGTCTGGTCCCACTATGGAGAAAATCTCTCCAATTGGACCAGACATATATATATAAAAATCTGACAGAATTTTAACTT
Source organism: Glandirana rugosa (assembly GCA_018402905.1). Taxonomy (NCBI): domain Eukaryota; kingdom Metazoa; phylum Chordata; class Amphibia; order Anura; family Ranidae; genus Glandirana; species Glandirana rugosa. The sequence continues at coordinate 325,185 of BLSH010001687.1, forward strand.
GTGCCCACGCTATCCAAAGATAAAAAAAAAACACATTGGTTGGAGTTATGCTTATCCCTTCAGTACGCAAAATTGCGGCCTCTCAGCAGGAGGGCCTTGGCGTCAAGAGGCTGCCTATTTGTGTAGCAATCTGCAGACACAGCTGTGCCAAGAGCGCACACCCTGCATGCTCCCGGCACAGTTACCATCAGCTAATGGAAAGCTCATGTGACCGCCGTGACTGCCAATCACATGATCATAAACCCCCTCCCACCTCCCGGCATCTGAAACCCCTTAAAGGGCAAGGAACCGCTGGCTCCAAGGGGGTTAAAAATGATTCTCCAATGTTGCAAGGTCTCCCATAAAACAGAAAACACCCCTTTGCCTCAGCAGTAAACCTGAAGATATAATGAGAAATAAGAGGAAATCTTTCTAAAGTAAATGAAATGCCCATCTTAGAGAGTTGTCACAGAAAAAGCAGCGACCCTTTTGCTGCCAGGCGAAAGTGCTATCCACTATACCACTGTGCCAATGATCACCAGGACATATAAAAGGGTAAATCCTCCTAGCTGGGACACAGCCAGCATTAAAAATTTGACAAAGAGTCTATTAAAAAATGCGGGAATAACTTTTTTATTATCTTACATTGGTCATTCAAGTTTCACACGTTGGTAGAGTTAGGCTCCTTTCACACTGAGGCGCTTTACAGACGCTATTTAGCTAAAAATAGCGTCTGTAAAGCGCCTCAAAAATCCACCCCAATCCACCCCAATGTGAAAGCCGGAGTGCTTTCACACTGGGGCGGTGCGTTTGCACGACATTACAAAAAGTCCTGCAAGCAGCATCTTTGGGGCGCTGCGGTGATCGGTAATATACCGCTCCTCCACCGCCCCTGCCCATTGAAAACAATGGGGCAGCACTTCCGAAGCGGCTGCACACCACCTGGGAAGCGCAGAGAGCGGCACTTTTAACCCCGTTTTAACCCCTTGTGTCTAGCGGGGATTTACCGCTAATGCTCCAACCCCCCTGTGTGAAAGTAGCCTAAATCTTCCTTTACAGTAACTTGTCTTCTTTTTTCACTGCAGGTAAATAATGGATTCCAAGAAGAAGTAATATACCATCATTAAAGTGGTTCTAAAGGCTCAAGGTTTTTTACCTTTTGCATTCTATGCTAAGAGACTTGCTATTGGGGCACTCAGTAGGGAGGAGGAGCCAGGACCGCTGGTGGGGGACCCAAAATAAAAAACGGATCGGGGCTGCTCTGTGCAAGACCATTGTACAGAGCAGGTAAGTATTACATGTTTGCTATTTTTTTTAAATTCTTTCCTTTAGAATCACTTTAAGTTCTTCATGAAGGTGGGGTGCAGGCTGTCCGACATCCACAGAAGGCTACAGAATGTCTATGGAGATTGCACCATTGTCCAGAGAAATGTGCACAGGTGGATGAAGAAGTTCAAAGAAGGGGGCTCCAGCATTGAAGACAAACTACGCAGCGGAAGACCATCAACTACGACCACTGCCTGCACCCCTTTTTGTCAAGAACTCAATGACGGCACATTGCTTCTGCTTACAATCTATTATTTACCTGCAAGAAAGAAAGAAGAAAGAAGAGATACTATAGAGGAAGAGTTATTCTACCAACAAGCAAAAATTAGATGATCTATAGTATGCAAGTTAATATAAAAATGTTGTGCCCAATTTTGCATTGCTTTCGGAACAGCCCTCATATTTACTTTTAGCCATTTTCAACAAATAATACATTTCTAATGGCATTCCAGAAAATGGTATCAACATTCACTTTGCTGTGTCCATGGAGTTTTAAAGAAATATTCAAAATAACAATTGCTTTTTGGACCATCACTTCAACAAGTTATATAGATTTAGTCATCCCGCCAATTTTAAGGTATGAGTGCTGCAGACCTCACTCAGCCCACTAGTGCTAACATGACTTAACCCATGAGTGATCCATCAGGGTAATCTGCATGTTTTCTTTTTTTGCGAAGATTGTACAGACGAGTTCCCAAAATGAGTGCCTTCTGGTACCTGGTATATGAGAACCGTACTGGGCATGCCGCCTTGTGCACACTCTCTGGGCATATTGGCTTGTGCACACTCTCTGGGCATACCGGCTAGTGCACACTCTCTGGGCATACCAGCTTGTGCACACTCTCTGGGCACATTGGCTTGTGCACACTCTCTGGGCATACCAGCTTGTGCACACTCTCTGGGCATACCGGCTTGTGCACACTCTCTGGGCATACCAGCTTGTGCACACTCTCTGAGCATATTGGCTTGTGCACACTCTCTGGGCATATTGGCTTGTGCACACTCTCTGGGCATACCGGCTAGTGCACACTCTCTGGGCATACCAGCTTGTGCACACTCTCTGGGCATATTGGCTAGTGCACACTCTCTGGGCATACTGGCTTGTGCACACTCTCTGGGCACATTGGCTTGTGCACACTCTCTGGGCATATTGGCTTGTGCACACTCTCTGGGCATACCGGCTAGTGCACACTCTCTGGGCAGATTGACTTGTGCACACTCTCTGGGCATACCAGCTAGTGCACACTCTCTGGGCATACCGGCTAGTGCACACTCTCTGGGCATATTGGCTTCTGCACACTCTCTGGGCATACCAGCTAGTGCACACTCTCTGGGCATACCAGCTTGTGCACACTCTGGGCATACCGGCTTGTGCACACTCTCTGGGCATATTGGCTTGTGCACACTCTCTGGGCATACCGGATAGTGCACACTCTCTGGGCATACCAGCTTGTGCACACTCTCTGGGCATACCTGCTAGTGCACACTCTCTGGGCATACTGGCTAGTGCACACTCCCTGGGCATACCGGCTTGTGCACACTCTCTGGGCATACCAGCTTGTGCACACTCTCTGGGCATACCTGCTTGTGCACACTCTGGGCATAGCGGCTTGTGCACACTTTGGGCTGCATGTTATCTTGCTGGTTTATACTAGACTGAATGCAGGTTGTACAGTTGGATTGTACAGTACATGTATTCATTGTGGCCTGCTTATACATCAATGGCTTCACCTTGTGGACCCCTCTTTTCCCCAGGAAATAACACATGACAACTTGGAATCATTTTATTTAAATGGGATCTTTACTCTTTTTGGAGTTTGCATATCATTGTGTGTTAGTATATTATAAACCCTATTTATATATGTAGTGTGTGAATTATATATATATATACACACACTATATTACCAAAAGTATTGGGACACCCGCCTTTACACGCACATGAACTTTAATGGCATCCCAGTCTTAGTCCATAGGGTTCAATACTGAGTTGGCCCACCCTTTGCAGCTATAACAGCTTCAACTCTTCTTGGAAGGCTGTCCACAAGGTTTAGGAGTGTCTATGGGAATGTTTGACCATTCTTCCAGAAGCTCATTTGTCAGGTCAGGTGCTGATGTTGGACGAGAAGGCCTGGCTCACAATCTCCGCTCTAATACATCCCAAGGCATAGGTGTGCGCACATAGGGTGGAAGGTGTGCCTGGGCACACCCTAATCACCCTGTACTGTGCAGATTCCCCCAGCTGCCTGGCTGCAGAGAAATGGACTGGGGAATCTCTGTCATCAGTCTCTTTCTCTGTCTCTGTTTAGATCCCTGATATTTCACCAAAGCCCCCCAGCAGGGCTCCTAAATAAAATTGTAAATATATATTTATAATATTGTAAAAAAAACCCAAAATTGTAAAAAATAAAATAAAAATAAACTACTGACACCGGTCTCTGCCCTACTGACACCATCCTCTGTCCTTCTGACATATATTCACCCTCACTCACGTTTGTTTGCACTTTGTGGTGCACACCCTAATGCAATAGGCTGCGCACACCTATGTCCCAAAGATGTTCTATCGGGTTGAGGTCAGGACTCTGTGCAGGCCAGTCAAGTTCCTCCACCTCAAACTTGCTCATCCATGTCTTTATGGACCGTGCTTTGTGCACTCATGTCTGTTTAGTGAGACTGGCCTGTCACTATAACCAGTTCCACACTGCCTACCATCTATTTACGGCGGCAGTGTGGACACTGGCTGCAAATCGCCGTAAAAAAGCGGCGATCTGCGAGTGGCCGCTAGGAGTGTGGCCGTGGCTCGGGCGGACCCAATGTCCGCCGGCGAGCCACGTTGAGCGGCCACAGGCAAAGAACGGGGAACCGCCGATGTAAACACGTCGGTTCCCCGCTCTGATGGTGCAGGCATGGGAGATCTACTGATCCCTGTCACTGGGATCAGTTAGATCTCTCATGCCCAAGGTAGCCCAACCCCCCCACAGTAAGAACACACCCAGGGAACACAGTTAACCCCTAGATCTCCCCCTGCAGGTTAACCCCTTCACTTCCAATGACAATTATACAGTAATCAGTGGACATTTAAAGTTCTGATCGCTGTATAAATGTCATTGGTCCCAAAAAAGTGTCAAAAATGTCCGACATGTCCGCTGCAATATCGCAGTACTGCTAAAAATCGCAGATCGCCGCCATTACTAGTAAAAAAAAAAAATAAAAAAAAAAACCCAGAAATTAATTCTCACCATCCGTAAACGAGGCCACTTTTGCGCAAACCAATCAATAAACGCCGATTGCGATTTTTTTTTTCACAAATATGAGGAAGAATATAAATCGGCCAAAACCGATGAAAAAAAATGTTTTTTTATATTTTTTTTGGATTTGTATTTTAGCAAAAAGTAAGAAATTTGTGTTTTTTTGCAAAATGGTCGCCCTTCTTTTGTTTATCGTGGTGACCAGAAATGACGCAGAGGGGATCAAATACCACCAAAAGAAAGCTCTATTTGTGGGGAAAAAAAGGAAGCAAATTTTGTTTGGGTACAACGCCGCACGACCGCGCAATTGTCAGTTAAAGCGACGCAGTGCCGAATTGCAAAAAGTGCTCTGGTCCTAACCTGGGAAATTCTTCCAGGGCTGAAGTGGTTAATGGTTCAATGGCAAGACACAGGTAGGGACAAGACCTGGGCCAAGTGGTGACTGCATAGAAGCACCCGAGATCTGCATAACAGAGCTCCCTGTATTTTGCAATTTCTGAGGCTTTATAAACCAGTGTTGATCCAATGTGGGGCCCCTGCTGTTACATTTAGCTGAGAGAATATTAATTCTATATTACAGGTTCTCAAAATACATCTGAGAAATATATATATATGTGCCCTACCTGCTGCTAACTTCAGCAATACATGGTAATCCAGGTGCACCTCAGGGCTTGCTGCCTTCATAGGATATGGAAAATCATAGAAACTGGATGAAAAAAAACATAATAACAGCACACCATCCTTGTGAATTACCTAAGGTACCATTTATTAAAATATACAGTATAAAACACAATGCAATATAGTCAAAAACCCAGCTGGGTGTTGGGCTCAAAAGCGATATCTCAAAACAGAACCAGGTGCCAACGCATTTCGAGGGCTATACCCTCTTCATCAGAGCTATGAAAAGGGTACAGCTCTCAAAATGCGTCATCTCTGGTTCTGCTTTGGGATATTGCATATGTCTACCTAGAGTTGTGGTTCAAGCCTTTTGTAAGAGCTTTGTTCCACTTTATGTATCTGAGCCCAATATCCAGCTAGGTTTGTGAGAATATTGCATTGTGTTTAATATACATTTTAATAAATGGTACTTTAGGTAATGCACAAGCCTGGTGTGCCCTTCTTATGTTTTTTTTCAGCCAGTCTTGTGATCTCTGCAAGACAGCTCACCTAGTTGTAAGACCTCCAAAGCAAAAGCAGCAGTATAGCTCGCTCCAGCTTGTGGATTGGACAGAGAGGGAGCAGCAGCACATTAATAAGGGTAATCCTTATACTCTCTCCTCCTGTCTGCATATGTACACTGCAGACTCTGAAGCTCTGGTGTCTTAGATGCCACAGAAGGAGGACATAAACTTCATCCAGTTGTATTATTTTCTATAAAAAATAAATGCACATTTTCGAATATGTAATTGCATTGTCTGCTTCAGAGCCCTGTCACACTTGTACGAATTCAAAATTGTGCAATTTCCATTGCGATTCAACGGTACCACTTCATACAACTTAGACGCGATTTTGACATGATTTCGATGCGATTTGGGATCAGTACAACTTTGTTGCAACTTTGGCATATAACTAATGCTTACAAAGTCGTGCAGAAGTAATACTGAAATCGCACATATATGATTCAGGTGCGATTTGCATTTGACTTTGATGGTTTAAAATTGACCTATGGACCTCAACTCGCATGAAAGTCGGACCAAAGTAGTGCAGGGGACTTCAAAATAGGGTGGGCTCAGGCACAGAGAATGCGTCCGGAGCCAGGGGAGGGCTGGCAGCCTTAGGCCTGGGGGGCAAGTCCAGTCAAGTGGCCCATTGAACCACTGAATCAGCTCACCATCCATGCCCACCTGGTTTTATAACGGATATTGATGTTATGAAGCAAGACAAATATGATTCAATGTGGTAACATAATTTAATGTTAATAGCAACAAAGGAGGTTTAACAAAAGCAATTCATCAATGCAACTCATCAGTGCCCACCAATGCAGCCTCACCAGTGCCCATCAATGCAACCTCACCAGTGCCCATCAGTGCTGCCTCATCAGTGCCCATCAATACAGCCTGATCAGTGCCCATCAATGTAGCCTCACCAGTGCCCATCAATGTAGCCTCACCAGTGCCCATCAATGCAGCCTCATCAGTGCCCGTCAATGCGGCCTCATTAGTGCCTATCAGCTCAGCCTCATCAGTGCCCATCAATGCAGCCTGACCAGTGCCCATTAATGCAGCCACACCAGTGCCCATCGATGCAGTCTCACCAGTGCCCATCAAATGCAACCTGATCAGTGCTCATCAATGCAGCCTCACTAGTGCCCATCAGCACAGCCTGATCAGTGGAGCCTGATCAGTGCCCATCAATGCAGCCTCACCAGTGCCCATCCAATGCAGCCTGCAATGCAGAGAGAGGAGAGCCGCCAAGTTACACAGAGCGGGGATCTCCTGCTTACCTGGTGCGGCCGATGTCATATAAAGTCCCACCTCCCAGACCAGCTCCTATGATAGACATCACCATTGTGCTGTCTATTATAGAAGCTGGTCCAGGAGGTAGGACTTCTGGAGATCCCCGCTCTGTGTAATCTGGTGGCGCCCCCCCCCGAGGCAGCCCAATGGGCCCAGCGGAATCCATGGTAGGGCCGGCTCTGGGTGCCTCCCCTTTGCCTGCAGTTAGTTGGTGGCTGAGCCCCAGGCCCCTACTTCATTCCTCCGCAAAAAGAAAAAAGTGTGAGCGGCAGCGGCCGTCGGCCATTTTGAATGTAGGTTAGGGTGACCTGGGGGGCAATTGCCACCCTGCCCCCAAGCCGCCGATGAAGGAGCATACATGGAGCCGTTGCACGCTACCCACCTAGATGGGGTAAGTACCAGACAGACCGGCAAACAGAGGGGGGTGCCGCTCGGGTGGGGGGGTGTTTGCTACCCCCCAACAAAAAAAAAAAAACACCAGCCGCCACTGTTGGTGTGATCAATAGGTGAAAAAAAGTTTTAGATAAAAGAATAAGCAATGTTTTGTACTGAGAGTACCTGACACCTAGAGCATTTAGTTTGGTTACCAACCCCTTACAATGTTTTTTTAAAAATATTCTTGAAATAAATAATTGCAGAAAAGGAAGGTAAAGAAAAAAATTGAGGTGTCCTTTAACATCACTGGTCATGTTAGATGTGCACCTTACATTAGTGGTTGTAGAAAACTGCCTCTCACATTGGTGGTCAATATAGGTGGGAGATCATTCCATCAGTGCTCACTGCTCTAAGAACCCCAAAAGCACCCTCAGGAGGAACTCTGGATAAGAATGCCTGGCCTAAATTCTTGCCCCTACTACAAAAAAACGACCCCAACTGATTTCACAAGACTGAATAGATTGTGACACTAGAGAAGTTCAACCCTAGTTTTCCACCACAATATCTTACCTCACTATTCACGTCCCTTCATAAGCCATGACATATTTTTTGCATGAATTAAAAATTATTCTTTTGACAATTATTTTTTTCATAATTTATTTTTTTATTTTATTACTATTGGGTCTTTCTTTAAATGTGATATGACCCCGGCACAATCACACATTGCACAGTAATGTGTTGTACCTGTGTTGTATCATTTGACACTGAGGGCATTTAATTTGTTTACCAACACCCTACAAAATTACTTTAGAAATATTCTTGAAATGAATAACCACTGCAGAAAAGGAAGGTAGAGAGTAAAATTTTGGTGTCCTATAACTTTAGTGCTCATTGTAGATGTGCACCTTACATTGGTGGTTAGTGGAAAATTGCCCTTAGTATTGGTGGCCAATGTAGGTGGGAGATCATTCAACCATTGCTCACTGCTCAAGCAACCCCTGGCAAACTCTGAAGGAACCCTAGGCTTCCACAGAACTCTGGTTGAGAAAGCCTGACCTAGACCCTTGCCCCTGAGTACAAAAATGTACCAACTGATTTCACAAGACTGAACAGATTGTGACATCCTCTAAATTTAGCCCTGGGTTTTCCACCTCTGGATCCTACCTACCTACCTATTCACACCCCTTCATAAGCCATGCCATGTTTTTTGCATGAATAAAAATGCTTCCTTTAAAAATATTTTTTTCATTTAAAAAAAATAAATAAAATTGGGTCTATCCTTAAACATGATACGACCCCAGCACAATTCCACATTTCACAGTTATGTGTTGTACCTAGATCATTTGAGACCTAGGGCATTTCATTTGGTTACCAACACCCTACAAAATTATTTTAGAAATATTCTTTAAATGAATAACAACTTCAGAAAAGGAAGGTAGAGGGTACCTGGTTGAGAAAGCTTGTCCTAGACTCTTGCCCCTGTATAAAGAAAAAAGTCCCAACTGATTTCACAAGACTGAACAGATTGTGACATCTTCTAAATTTAGCCTTGGTTTTCCACCTCCAGAACCTACCTATCTACCTACCTATTCACACCCCTTCATAAGCCATGTCATGTTTTTTACATTAATAAAAATGCTTCATTTAAAAATATTTTTTTTGTAGTTTTTATTTTTATTGGGTCTTTCTTTAAACAAGATATGACCCCAGCACAATTCCACATTCCACAGCTATGTGTTGTACCTAGATCATTTGACACCTAGGGAAATTTAATTTGGTTATCAACACCCCACAAAATTATTTTAGAAATATTTTTTAAATTAATAACAACTAGAGTTGAGCGAACACGAACTGTAAAGTTTGGGTTCGTACCGAACGTTCGGGGGTCCGTGTCCCGAATTCGAAACCCGAACGTTTGGGAAAACGTTCGGGTTCGGGTTCTGGTATTTTTTTTATCACGCATGTTGAATAGCTGCAGGGCAGCCAATCAACAAGCGTTACACTGGTTTTCCCTAGAAGCCATCACAGCCATGGCTACTAATGGCATGGCTGTGATTGGCCAGTGCATGATGTGACCCAGCCTCTATATGAGGCTGGAGTCACAGTGCTGCGTGTCACATGCTCTCAGGTTAGTGTAGGGAGAGGATGCTGCCGGCGCTGTGAGGGACAGATTGTGACGGACAGATTGCAGTGATAATAACTAGGTAGAGATTACTACTACTGCTTTGAGGGACAGATTGTAGATCTATAACATCTCATCCTGCATTACAGAAAGATATGATTACAGAACGATCTCTCATCCTGCATTACAGAACGATCTGATTACAGAACGATCTCTCATCCTGCATTACTGATTACAGAACGATCTGATACTGGACTAGGTAGAGATTACTACTGCTTTGAGGGACAGATTGCAGATCTAATAACATCTCCCATTTTTCTTCCTTTTGCAGCCCTCTAGCACTTTCCAGGACTTTTTTACAGTCATTTTTGTGCCGAAAAGTTCGGGTCCCCATTGACTTCAATGGGGTTTGGTGTCTGGGTTAAAGTTCGGATAACGTTCGGTACCGAACCCGAATGTTTTTGGAAAGTTTGGCTGAACGGGCCAAACCCGAACGTCCAGGTGTTCGATCAACTCTAATAACAACTTTATAAAAGGAAGGTACAGAGTAAGACTTTTGTGTGGGAGACCCTTCAACTGTTGCTCGCTGCTCAACGAACCCCTGGCAAACTCTGAAGGAACTCTAGGCTTCCATAGAACCCTGGTGGAGAAAGCCTGACCTAGACTCTTGCCCCTGTATACAAAAAAATATCCCAACTGATTTCACAAGACTGAACAGATTGTGACATCCTTTAAACTTACCCTTGGTTTTCCACCTCTAGAACCTACCTACCTATTCACACCCCTTCATAAGCCATGCCATGTTTTTTGCATTAATAAAAATGCTTCATTTAAAAATATTTTTTTCTTATTTTTTATTTTTTATTTTTATTGGGTTTCTTTAAACATGATATGACCCCAGCACAATTCCTCATTCCACAGCTATGTGTTGTACCTAGACCGTTTGACACCTAGGGCATTTAATTTGGTTACCAACACCCTACAAAATAATTTTAGAATTTTTTTTTTAATTAATAACTTCAGAAAAGGAAGGTACAGAGTAAAACTTTGCTGTGGGAGATCATTCAACCATTGCTCACTGCTCAACGAACCCCTGGCAAACTCTGAAGGAACTCTAGGCTTCCATAGAACCCTGGTGGAGAAAGCCTGACCTAGACTCTTGCCCCTGTATACAAAAAAAAAGGTCCCAACTGATTTCACAAGACTGAACAGATTGTGACATCCTCTAAATTTAGCCCTGGTTTTCCACCTCTGGATCCTACCTACCTACCTATTCACACCCCTTCATAAGCCATGCCATGTTTTTTGAATGAATAAAAATGCTTCCTTTAAAAATATTTTTTTCATTAAAAAATAAATAAATAATTGGGTCTATCCGTAAACATGATACGACCCCAGCACAATTCCAGATTTCACAGCTATCTGTTGTACCTAGATCATTTGAGACCTAGGGCATTTCATTTGGTTACCAACACCCTACAAAATTATTTTAGAAATATTCTTTAAATTAATAACAACTTCAGAAAAGGAAGGTAGAGGGTACCTGGTGGAGAAAGCCTGACCTAGACTCTTGCCCCTGTATACAAAAAAAATATCCCAACTGATTTCACAAGACTGAACAGATTGTGACATCCTCTAAATTTAGACTTGGTTTTCCACCTCTGGATCCTACCTACCTACCTATTCACACCCCTTCATAAGCCATGCCATATTTTTTCTGCATGACCAAAAATGATTTCTTTAAAAAAGTTTTTTTTTTTGTAATTTTTATTTTTTCCATTTTCATTGGGCCTTTCTTTAAAACGTGATCTGACCCCAGCACAAATCCACATGGCTCTTTATTTACGGACATTGTCCATAAGATAATTAACATAATTACTGCCTTCAATGGGAGATACACATTGAATAGCGCAAATATTTGGATTCAAGTATGTGTGTTAGCAGTGATCAATTAAAGCCCTCATAATGAAGCCCTGTGGGAACCAAATGTGCATAAAGGCAGCGAAGGGGTATTGCTAAATAGAAAAAGGACTATAGAATTTACTGGAGTGGGCACTGATGGAGGAGAAGGTATTTTATAGTGTCTGACTGAAAACAGTGAGGTGGGGCTGAATGAGAGAGAGAAAAAAAGCAGTGATCTGAGCTAGGACTGAATGGCTGGGTCCTACACAACCGGGGGTTTGATTGACAGGAGACGGGCAAAATTACCTTGGAGTGCCGCTTAGTAGACTTCTTTTAGCCGCGCTTCTGCACGGCCGCCTGTAATGAGAAACAACAAGTGCGCACAGGTTGACATTATCTAAGTTTATTGGTTACTTGTGACCAGAACGCTTCATTAACCCTTTCATGACCAAAGGTCATTGACACGTGGATGCCCAGACCGAGCTGAGCACCATCAGTATACCTCAATTTAACTAGAACTCTATCACTAATAGGCACACCTCAATCAGTTTTTAATCAAGGATTTTTTTTTTTTGGTACAATGTTTAAATAATTACCCCGTTCAATACTATGCAAAGCAAAATGTCTTATATTCTTTAAACATTATTATTTTTTTTTTATTAACCACATCAGTAGGCTTCCTCAAGAGACCAATTTCAGCTTGACAATCATAGCAGTCTCTTGCTTAGTCACATCATTGTGGTATTTTTCTTTGTTTCACATATTTTTATTAATTTTCCCAAATGCAGTTACACATTTACCTATACAAAACAAATGACATAAATAACATAAATAACATACTATAAATTTATCAATTTCCTAGATCTCATTCTTTAGCCTTGTACCCTTATTTTTAGATTTTCCTTTCCCTTCCCTTTCCTTTCTCTTCTCTTCTTCTCTATTATTTAACCACTTCAGCCCCAGAAGGATTTCACACTTTAGGACCAGAGCCCTTTTTGCGATTTGGCACTGCGTCGCTTTAACTGACAATTGCGCGGTCGTGCGACGCTGTACCCAAACGAAATTTGCGTCCTTTTTTCCCCACAAATAGAGCTTTCTTTTGGTGGTATTTCATCACCGGTGCATCATTTCTGATCGCCGCTATAAACAAAAGAAGAGCGACAATTTTGCAAAAAAAACCAAATTTCTTACTTTTTGCTAAAATACAAATCCAAAAAAAAAAATCCAAAAAAACATTTTTTTCACCGGTTTTGGCTGATTTATATTCTTCCTTATATTTGTGATAAAAAAAAATCGCAATCAGCATTTATGGATTGGTTATCGCAAAAGTGGCCGTGTTTACGGACGATGAGAATTAATTTCTGGGGTTTTTATTTATTTATTTTTTTTACAAGTAATGGCGGCGATCTGCGATTTTTAGCGGTACTGCGATATTTAAGCGGACATGTCGGACCATTTTGACACTTTTTTGGGACCATTGGCATTTATACAGCGATCAGTACTATAAAAATGCACTGATTACTGTGTAAATGCCATTGGCAGTGAAGGGGTTAACCTAGAGGGGGCGCTCTAAGGGTTAACTGTGTTCCCTGGGCGTGTTCTAACTGTATTTCGGCTGCCCTGACTGGGGAAGGGAAGTGATCACAGCTTCCATGTAGAGGAAGGCTGAGATCACAGCATTTCCCCCTCTCACAGAACGGAGGTCCGTGTTTACTTACACAGACCTCCGTTCTTTCACTCCGGGGGGGGGGGCATCCCGGGTAGCGGGCGGAGATCGAGTCCGCCGCACAGGCTCCCTGCGCTCACAGTGCGCAATCTCGCAGACGCCGTCGTATGACAGCGGTTTGCGTTATCGAGCCACTTTGTCGCCGTCAACCTGACGGTCGGCAAGTGGTTAAACATTTTCTTAAATGATATTAAAAAAAAAAATGTACTGCCCTCTATAAAAAAAAATACAGAGAATGCACAGAGGAAGAAATACGCCAATAAGATGGTCAGACACCGCTAGAATTTTAAAAAAACATTCTCAGTATATTTGATGACTTAAAGTGGTTGTAAAGCCGCCCCACACCCCCACAAAAAAAAAAAAATCTGCAAAGCAAAAGCATAATGAGCTAGTATGCTAGCTCATTATGAAACACTTACCTTGGAACGAAGCTGTTGCAGCGGTCTCGGCACACCGCTATGACCGGCGACATCACTCTTCCGGGTCTGTGGCTCTGGCCAATCACAGCGCGGGCTCCAGCGATGTGATTGGTGGTGCCGCGCTGATGTCACTCCCGCGCATGCGCACAGGAGCCGTTATTTACGGCACGAATAAAGAAGAAACGGCACCCTGGGCTACCCCGGGTGCCGATCCTTCAGTGCGCATGTGCTGATGATTAGATTAGTGCCTTTATCTGTTTGATTAGACAGATAAAGGCACTCTGAGATTTGCCCTGCAGAACACACTAAGGTCACATTCACACCTCGGCGACGGCGTTTTGTAGATTGAAGCTTGAAGTTCCAAAACCCTAGAGGAGAAAAAAAAATCAATGATTCTCTATGGAGATGGTTCAGATCTCCACTACAAGTTGCCTGAAGCCATAAAAGTTCTGGAGCTTTTTTTTTTGTAGCTCAAATTGGGCAGGTTTGCGCATTTTTGGCATGTCTTTAATTCCCATAGAAATGAACGGAAATGCGCCATTTGTGCGTTTTTTGTGCAGATACGCGCGTTTTGTCTGGCATTTTTGCACGATTTTCTGCTCAAGTGAAAGAAAAAATTGTAATAATATATGAATAAATAAATACACCAATAACGAAAAATTATAAATGAGTGCAGATTGTTTAATAAAGAGTAGACATGTGCAATTCTTTTCATTCCGCAATCATTTTTGGTCAAAATTTGGAATTTTCCTTCATTCAGAAACGTCTGAATAAGGAAAATCCATTTCCCAAATTTTTCCGAAAACTAATTTTTGAAAAGAACGAAAATCGGAAAATCCAAAATGCAAAAATCCACATGAATGAACATCCGAAATGCGAAAATACGAACAAATGAAAATCCAAAAGAACGAAAATCCGAAAATAAAAACAAAAATCCAAAAATTTGAAAGAATGAAAATCCGAAAATAAGAACGAAAATCTAAAAATTTGAAAGAACGGAAATCCGAAAATTTGAAAATCCTATAGAACAAAAAACATTTGGATAATTTCTATTATAATTATAATAATATAATTTGAAAGGAAATTCCAATACTTACCTATAATTTAATAGTTTATAACCATTATTATAGTTTTTTTTATAATTATTATTAATTATTAATAATAATAATAATAATAATAATAATAATAAATAATAGTAACAAAAACAATAATAATATTTATAAACTATTAAACTAGCTAGGTATTGGCATTTCCTTTCAAATTTGTCTGCCTGTTAGTGAACGAATATCTCCGAACTCCCGAATCACCGCATCTATACGAATGGAACAAACCGAATTTGAATGTTTCCGAATTCTGAATTTATTAGAAATAACAAATTTTGATCATAACGAAAAATAGGGAAGGCGGAGAAAACAAATACGGAAAAAAAAAAAACGAAAATGAAAAAAACGAATTTTTCGTCAGTACACATGTCTAATAAAGAGTAAAATGGCAATCAGAAAAAAATGGAAATCTGAAATTCGAAAATCCGAATGAACAAAAATCCGAAATTCGAAAATCAGAATAAATGAAAATCTGAAAACTCGAAAGAATGAAAATCCGAAAATAAGAACAAAAATCCAAAAATAAGAACAAAAATCCGAAAATTTGAAAGAACAAAAATCTGAGAACGTAAGAACGAAAATCCGAAAATTTGAAAGAACGAAAATCCAGAAATAAGAACGTAAATCCGAAAATTTGAAAATCCTAAAGAACAAAAAACATTCAGATAATTTCTATTATAACTATAATAATATAATTTGAAAGGAAATTCCAATACCTACCTATAATTTAATAGTTTATAACCATTATTATAGTTTTTTTATAATTATTATTATTATTTATTATTATTATTATTATTATTATTAATAATAATAATAAAAGCTATAATAATAGTTATTTCAGTTATAAGTTATTTTTAAATTTGGCTGTTAGTGAATGTAATCAATTATTAACCATTATTATATTTGTATTATTATTTTGTATTAATAATAAATAATAATAATAATAAAAGCTATGATAATATTTATAAACTATTAAATTAGTTAGCTATTGGAATTTCTTTTCAAATTTGTCTGCCTGTTAGTGAACAAATTTTCCCGAATTACCGATAACGAATAAATAAACCAAATTCAAATGTTTCTGAATTACAAATTTATTCAAAAATAACGAATTTCGATCATAACGAAAAATCTGAAAAACGGAAAAAATGAAAATGTAAAAAACGAAAAAAAAAACGAAAAAAACAAATTTTTCGGCTGTGCACATGTCTGATAAAGAGTAAAACGCCAATTGGCAACTCACAAAACAAGGTAAGGAGAAGGATCATCAATCAAGTAAAGTCTGGGGCGCTATCTGGAAATTGCTGCTGAGGAGCCACCAGGGTCCTCTGCCACGCAGTGAGCTGTTTAGGGAAGCTGGGGCGACACTTCCACACGTGACACATGGCGCCGGCGAGATGATGTCACCGGAGTCGGAACTGCGATGCGTTTCAGAGCATGCGCGGTAGAGCATTCTTTCATCAAGCAGGGAAAGCTGGAGCATTGAGCCTCTATTTATTTCAGCTGACCCTTGGAAGACTACAAGGCCCAGCAAAGATAATTCATATCACAATATACAAAGCAACTTATAATGGATGAAATACATGACATAGTTACATATTAAAATAGCTTGGTCTTGCAGGGTGTTGCAGAAAGAGGAATTTAACCCCTCCATGATGAAGGTAAAACAAATCCTAATGCCTGAACACAATTTTGCAACATAGACATGTGTCAGTAAAACATTTCATTGCACCTATTTAGTGTATCCAGGTGAATTGTACCTTGCTTTTTTTCAGGAGAAATTGGGCTTTCATTGGATGGTGATAAATGGTAATGGTTATCTCCTGATGCTATTTCGGCCCAGGAAAAGGGGCCCAAAATAGAAAAAAAAAATATTTCTTTAAAATGTAGCTGTATATTTATTGCTGACCTTTGACCCTGACCTTTGACTCTGATCTTTGACCCTAACTCTAACCATGACATTGACCTGGATCAAACCTTGATCTAGCTATTTTTTCTTTATATTTTCTTTCTTTTGTTTTACACACACTTTTGTTTACTTACATTTTGTCTTCTAGCAAGGAGAAAAAGATACAATGTATACTATAATGCCAAAAGTATTGGGACACCACCCTTTACACGCACATGAACTTTAATGTCATCCCAGTCTTAGTCCATAGGGTTCAATATTGAGTTGGCCCACCCTTTGCAGCTATAACAGCTTCAACTCTTCTGGGAAGACTGTCCACAAGGTTTAGGAGTGTCTATGGGAATGTTTGACCATTCTTCCAGAAGTGCATTTGTGAGGTCAGGCACTGATGTTGGATGAGAAGGCCTGGCTCGCAGTCTCCGCTCAAATTAATCCCAAAGGTGTTCTATTGGGTTGAGGTCAGGACTCTGTGCCGGCCAATCAAGTTCCTCCACCCCAAACTCGCTCATCCATGTCTTTATGGACCTTGCTTTGTGCACTGGTCCAAATCATTTGGTGGAGGGGATATTATGGTGTGGGGTTGTATTTCAGGGGTTGAGCTTGGCCCCTTAGTTCCAGTGAAGGGAACTCTTAAGGCGTCAGCATACCAAGACATTTTGGACAATTTCATGCTTCCAACTTTGTGGGAACAGTTTGGGGATGGCCCCGTCCTGTTCCAACATGACTGCGCACCACTGCACAAAGCAAGGTCCATAAAGATGTGGATGGGCGAGTTTGGGGTGAAGGAACTTGACTGGCCTGCAAAGGGTGGGCCAAAACAATATTGAACCCTACGGACTAAGTCTGGGATACCATTAAAGTTTATGTGCTACGTACAGAGTGCAGAGTTCAGGACAACGCTATGTACAGAGTGCAGAGTTCAGGAGTGCGCTATGTACACAGTGCAGAGTTCAGGAGTGCGCTATGAATAAAGTGCAGAGTTCAGGACTATGTTACGTGCAGAGTTCAGGGGTGCACTATGTACAGAGTGCAGAGTTCAGGACTACGCTATGTACAAAGTGCAGGGTTCAGGAGTGCGCTATGTAAAGAGTGCAGAGTTTAGGACTCTGCTATGTACAGAGTGCAGAGTTCAGGGCTATGCTATGTAAAAAGTGTAGAGTTCAGGAGTTCGCTATGTACAGAGTCCAGAGTTCAGGACTACGCTATGTAAAATATGCAGAGTTCAGGAGTGTGCTATGTACAGAGTGCAGAGTTCAGAACTAAGCTTTGTACAGAGTGCAGAGTTCAGGAGTGCGCTATGTACATAGTGCAGAGTTCAGCTTTGCGCTAAGAACAGAGTGCAGAGTGCAGGAGTGCGCTATGTACCGACTGAAGAGTTCAAGAATACACTATATACAAAGTGCAGAGTTCAGGACTACACTATGTATGGTGTGCAGAGTTCAGGAGTGTGCTATGTACAGAGTGCAGGAGTGCGCTATGTACAGAGTGCAGAGTTCAAGAATACACTATATACAGAGTGCAGAGTTCAGGAGTGCACTAAGTACAGAGTGAAGCGTTCAGGGGTGCTCTATGAACAGAGTGCAGAGTTCAGGAGTGCGCTATGTACATAGTGCAGAGTTCAGCTTTGCGCTAAGAACAGAGTGCAGAGTGCAGGAGTGCGCTATGTACATAGTGCAGAGTTCAAGAATACACTATATACAGAGTGCAGAGTTTAGGACTACACTATGTACGGTGTGCAGAGTTCAGGAGTGTGCTATGTACAGAGTGCAGGAGTGCGCTATGTACAGAGTGCAGAGTTCAAGAATACACTATATACAGATTGCAGAGTTCAGGACTACACTATGTACGGTGTGCAGAGTTCAGGAGTGTGCTATGTACAGAGTGCAGGAGTGCGCTATGTACAGAGTGCAGAGTTCAAGACTACACTGTGTACAGAGTCCAGGGTCCAGGGGTGTGCTGTGTACAGAGTTCAATGTTTAGGGGTGCAGTGTGCACAGTTTGTAACCCCAACCCCTCCCCACAAAGCTTCCTCGCATCTCTGTCACCTACCTGGCTGGGCTCTAGTACCTCCCTCTGTAGGCGGCTCTATTACCTTTGTGTTTGCAGGGAGATCATTCTTTCTCTTAGAATCTGGAGACCTCTCCCGTCGTGCCCCACCATGAGTGCATGCAGGAATCCATTGTTAGATCCAGGAGCCACTGAGGGCAAAGCTGCCCCTTGTAAAAACAGAAGGCAAGTGACATCAAGGAGTGGCATGGCTCCCAACTGTCCCTGATTTGGAACAAAGCCTCTCTGTCCCTCTTTCCTCCTCATTTGTCCCTCATTTTGCTCTGATCTGTATAGATGAATATAAAATGCACTTTTTATCATTCAATAAGTGTTTCCCAGTGCTAAACCTTTCATCCAAATTCTAAATTGCTGCATTTGTAAATTTCAAAAGCCAATATAAAGGAATTGTAGCGGTAAAAAAAAAAAAAAAAAAATCACTTGCGGGTTTAACCAATCATTTTTTTGTATAATTCTCCTTTAAGGCGTGGCAGGGGGGTGTGTCCTATGCCTACATCCTTTTGCTAATAAGTGTCCCTCATTCCCATCTGAAAGAGTTGGGGGTGTGGAGTGGAGGGTGAGAGACGGAGGTGGTGGAATGGAGTTCCAGCTGCAAAACTGGGTGTGAGGGCCACATGACAAGGCCTGGAGGGCCGCATGACAAGGCCTGGAGGGCCGCATGCGGCCCGCGGGCCTGGTGTCTAACATGTGAATTACTATGTAAAAAAATATTTATTTACTACTCTGACTTACAGAATCAAAGTCTCCAGAAAGCTGGAACTGGAAGTATGCAAAGTATGTTTTAACTCTTTTCTGTTGCAGAATGTTGTCTCTCCTTGTGTTTAGAGAAATGTTTTTATTTCATAATTTCATTGCACAGAATCATGGCTCTTGATTTAAACAAAGGCTAATGAACTATGTTAGTTTTATTGTGCAAACGCTCCATCTGCTGGGAAGACTTGGTATTACAGCATATTTCTCCTAGTGCAGAAAATTTCTACAACTAATCTAACTGGATAACTAACATTCAGACGTTATCTCACCTAGAGAAACTGTAAACCCTCACTGAAAACAACTGTCTATCATAAACAGTTGTCAGGTTTCTTCGTTTAACCCCTTGCTTACTGGGCACTTAAACCCCCTTCCTGCCCAGATCAATTTTCAGCTCTCAGCGCTGTTGCACTTTGAATGACAATTGCGTGGTCATGCAACACTGCACCCATATGACATTTTAATCACCCCCCCCCCCCCCACAAATAGATCTTTCTTTTGGTTGTATTTAATCATTGTTGGGTTTTTCATTTTTTGCTAAAAAAAACACACAAAAAAAAAAAACTGTTTCATAGTTTGTTATAAAATTTTGAAAACAGGTAATTTTTCTCCTTCATTGATGTGCGCTGATGAGGCTGCACTGATGGGCACTAATAGGCTGCACTGATGGGCATTGATAGGCTGCACTGATGGGCACTGATAAGGTAGCACAAATGGGTAATGATGAGGCGGCACTCATGGGCACTGAGAGGTGGCACTGATTGGTGGCACTGATGGTTGGCACTGATGGTGGCACTGAATAGCATTGATAGGTCGCATTGAAGGGCACTGATAGGCAACACTGATAGTTGGCACTGATGGGCACTGGTGGGCATTGATTGGCAGCACTAATGGGCATTGATAGGTAGCACTAGTGGGCAAAGGTAGGTGGTACTGTGGACACTGGTAGGTGGCACTGTGGGCACTAGTAGGTGGCACTGGTGGGTACCAGGGCTCTGACATCGTGCAGCAAAAAAACAAACCGATTACCAACCTTTTGTTTACATCACGTCATCAGCTGACAGCTGATCAGGTGGTAAGGGGCCGGGATCTGCCCCTTACTCAGATCTGTGATCAGCCGAGTCTCACAGACTCGGTGATCACAGAGCGTCCCGCAGGGATGCGCAAACAGCGCATACTCGGGAGGACGTCCATTGAATGCCTCCTGGCAATTAAGGCCGTACTGTAGCCATCATTCGGCTATAGCGTGGGCAGGAGGTGGTTAAAATCATGTTCTTCCTACTTCGATACCCTAGATTTTCTATAGGCAATGTTTTAAAATCCAATATATGTCCTCAGTTTAGAGTTAACTGTGAGTAATGGGCTTAACATTATTGATCTCACTCCAGGGAGCGTTGTGATAGGTAACGTGTATTGCAAGCTACCTTTTTGTATGTAGGTGCCACAACAGGTACGTTTATGTTTGTATGTGCCCATACTTAGGGGGCAGGATGGGCTAAAAAAAATGTTTTGGGGAGGGTTAAACACTTAGTTTATATCACATGGGGCAAAATGTTCCCTAAGTGATGTAATATTTTAAAACAGGTTCTCTTTAATGAGAATGAGTGGTCTTTTAGACCCCTGATGTCTCACCTGGCTTCCATTGAAGTAAATGGCGCACAGATCGGATTCCATTAGCTTGCGGGCAGGGAAAGTGACGCAGAAGCAAGAAGTGAGATTTTACATGTTGCTTCCAGATTCATTCTAACTAGGGGAGATCAGCGAACACTTGTTCACTGGTCTCCCACCCCTCCATCCAGCTACGTCCGTCGTGTGGATCCTTGTCTCGCAGGTGGAAGAGCGGAGCCTAGAAAGCATGGTGAGGGGGGATGTTGTGCCGGGGGCCCTCTTCGGAGGGGGGGGGGGGGTCACCGAAAGCAATCAGGCAGGTGTGCAGCTGCTGGATCGATTTCATTAGAAAGTTAACAGTTGGGAGTGTGTGTGAACCCCCCCACTGCCACCACTGTGACACGTCAGTAAAAGGATTAAAGTGTATTACCCTGCATTTTAAATAATTATATATAAAAATAAATAGTTTTATTTATTATTTTGATTTTTTCCAGTCTCTTTGCAGCCATTTCTTGTCTATTCGCACTTGCTGTAGCATTGGCTACATGTTGTTTCTTTGGATTGGCTTTCATGGCAAGGGTGAAGCATGCCTGTGTAATGGGCATTGGCACAGCTTGTGCATATATATATATATATATATATATATATATATATATATATATATATAG
>BLSH010001687.1:380655-430605 GCA_018402905.1 Glandirana rugosa
AAACGTGAGAGGTCAAAATCATTTAGTTGGGGTATTACATTGTTGAACGAATCGTTAAGCAGGTCTTTTAGACCCGTGTAATCAATGTACATAAACTATTAAGGGAGGTCACGAGAGATTTCTAAAACGTAACCTAGGGATGTATACTTACATAAAAGACACGAGTAGCCGAGGTAGATGACCGGTATTACGCCATAAACGCCAAATGCGAATACGCTTATTCCCTTTAAGTATACGTATGGACGTCCGTTTTACGCGACAAGAAATCATCTACACGTCCCTACGGTAACAGCCATGGGATTGCGTGGACTTTTGAACGCACAATGAACCAGAACCAGGGACACTATTTCACCATGGTATAAAGTGTTTTCTTATTTGTGCATGATACGCAATGATATTGTTTGTGTAACACGCAAGTTTTCAGGTGCGTTAGGGTACCGACAATGGCATCCCTGCACATCTACTAAAGAACAGCGCATTTTGCCTGCAGGTATGCATATGAATTTCCCTTATTCGCATAAGCGTAAACCGCAAATACCGCATTATGGCCAGTAGATGGAGCCGATGAGCACAGAAAATACATTCATATGTAGGGATCCAATGCAAAATCTTTAGAGAGCACTGGAGGGAATTATCAAATACATGTAACTAATGTGCCCAGATTTTCTGGACGAATTGCTAAGCAAGTTGTTACATTATGGGGTTGATTTACTAAAACTGGAGAGTGCAAAATCTGTTCCAGATCTGCATGGTAGCCAATCAGCTTCCAACTTCAGCTTCTTCAATTAAAGTGTTAATAAACTCACAACAGTAAAATTAGTCTGCATATGCAGTAAAGCATGCTTGTTACACTGTGAAACCTAAGGGGTTCATTCTCTGAATTTAAATGGCTGTTTGATCCTGTCTTCTCTGATCCTCCCCTTCTTCCACTAATCTATTTACTGATAGAACAGAGTCTTGGGAACATTCTTCACATGCTCAGTTTGGCGTGTATTGCCAGAGAGTTTTTGTTTTACTTGTGCGGGTGCATGTGATCAACACAGGGCCAATCAGCACTGTTCAGACAGAGGTTCAGGGGTCCTACAGCCTTGTAGGACAGCTAGGGGAGAATGAAAAATACTCCTACAAACTTTAATTAGACACTGATAGAAGTCACAAGACTGCTATATACTGCTGATGAGAAAAGGTATGTAGCAGTTTATATTTACAAAAATAATTGCATTTCTATGTTCTTTGTACTGTGGGAGACCAAATATAGTGAATGTAGGGTCCTGGGTTAAGTAACACTTTCACAACCCCCCTCCCCCCACAACCTTTCACAACCCCCCCCCAAAAAAAAAAATGGAAGCTGATTGGCTGCCATGCACAGCTGCACCAGGTTTTGCACTCTCTAGTTTTAGTTAATCAATCCTTGTATCTCTTGTTGCAAATATGTATTTATTTCCTGTGCTCCTTAGCACCATCTAGAGAACATAATATAGTATTTTACTGCCGCTCATAATAAAACAACATTTGTTCCGAAGAGAAATTATCCCAAAGTACATTTGTTTTTGCCCAAGTTCTCACAGAATAGATGTACATGCTAATTCACTGATTCATTAACCATGCATTTTTTTTAAATAAATAGCCTCCATAGTCTTATCTCATCTGTTGTCATTACAGAATTAAATCTCATTTGCACCCCTAATTACTAGGATGCAAATCGTGTTCAGCTGCATTAACTTGGCTTTGGCTGTACTCATAATGATCTAGAGGTGTTGATGAGCAGAGTGTTAAGGACACAACATCTACAGTGCTGGATGTAAAAAAGGAGACAATTGATAATAATTTGTGGATCCTCTGTGGTATTATTTGTCTGGAGACATTCTTCAATTGGCTTCTCTTGGTCTCAGAATCTCAATACACACGCTTGGCCAAAATTCCAGGAATGATTACATTGGGCGCCAAACGGTGAAGCCAAAACTTTGCTCTGAAACTGCATGCACCTGCTGCATCTGTATGTAATTCTGCATTGTTCACGCTATCTCATTGCCCTATACACGGCCAATAGAGCTTGCCAAAATCCTATCTCAGACATCATTCCCTGAGAGGCTCAAAAAGAAAAGTCAAGTTTTTGCGCCTTCTTCAGTTTATTAGTATATTTAAAGTGGACCTAGCATTGGTTAAGTTCATGCATGCTAAGCAATGTGTAACACTCCGAGGTATTTAGTACCTCTCACATGGATCACAATACTCCCCATGACAGTTCCTTTATCTGATTTTCTCTCCAGGACAGCACCATCTTTATTCAGGCATCAGTTCAGCATCTACTTCCTGGACTGAGATACCAGCTCAGACATGACCCAATCAAATGTCTAAAACAGATCAGCCCCTGCTGCAGCCTCTCTTCTTGTGCCTTGCTACAAAGTTACAATGTTACAGTTTGATCACTAGGTAGGGCCCCCCGATGGGGGGGACTACCAGTCCTTCTGTAGGGGGCCCGGGCATACAGGGGGGCCCACACAGCAGGGGGATCGGTGCAGCGGGGCAGTTACCGAAGGATGCCCTGTGCGTCTCTTTGCAGCAGCTGACAGTCGGTTACTCTCCCTCCTGCCAGCTTTTAGCTGCTACAGTGAGAGACACAGACACAGGGCATCGTTCCTGTAATTGCTTCCCCCGCACCGAACCCCCTCCCTGTTCTGCCTGCTTCTGATCCCCGCCACCCCATGTGCCCCCCTGTCACTGTACCGGCCCCTCACCCTGCCCCTTCCTGTGGTGCTGCCAACTTCCCTGTCCTGCCGGCTGCCATGGATACAGGGCATGTGTCAGAATGGAGAGCAGAAGAAGAATTACCAGCCCCTTCCTTTTTTGAATGGACAACGTGAGTGATCGTTACTGATCATTCCTGCGTCCATTCATATCTGATTAACTGATCATATTAAACCGTGTTTACGATGCTGCAGTTTATAAATGAACAGTAGCCTCTGTGTCCTGTCCATTCATCTTTAGTGTAGCCGAGGCTACAAAAAAAGGCATTGAAGAATCTGTGTACTCATTTCCTGCCTCAAAAGGTGAGATGTCAGGGGGTTGTTTAGACCCATGATATCTCACCAAAGCCCACCTACCCAAGGAGCATTGTAAAAAAAAAAAAATGTAAAAAAAAACAGTTTTTTAAGAATTGTAAAAAAATTACAAGAATTGTAAAAAATTATTTTGAAAAATTGTAAAAAATAATTTTTAAAAATTAATTCACGCTGTATGAGCCAGAGAACCTGTGTGAATTATTTTTTAATTTTTTTTTTGTTTGTTTGTGCGGTGGGATCCATCTGTTATTCTATGAGAATGCAGAAGCTATATTAACACAGCCGCAGGTCCTAATTTCATAGGCGTGCAGGTGTAGGTGAGTGGCCTCGAATGCACAATAGCAATGATCAGGGGCCATATACCTGCATCCACACACCTGTCCAATGAGGACCTGAAGCTGATGATACAGCTGGTGCATCCCCAGTAACATAGGCTGCCTGCACACAAAATAGCCTCATTTAAAAGAAAAACACTGTGCAGGGCTCAGCACCTATGCAAATGAGCCCCAAGACCTTATTTATACACAAAACTTTATTTATTAACTCAGTACAGTTTTATCTAACATTAGCAGGAATTTTGTGAGTTATTTTATGTTTGTGTCTGCTAATAATGATTTTATGTGTATTTTTAGTGAAAATATTGTTTTGATATTTTCGGGGGGGCTTGTCAGGTAGGTTGTACAGGGCCCTGTGATTTTTAACAGCAGCCCTGTCACCAGGGGAAAGGAGACTGAGGAAATGCTTCATTCTACCAGCAGCAAATTGATGCCATAATCACGGTCTAGTAGAAGTCAAGGAACTGAGCTCAAGGATGTCTGTATAATAATAAAAGTTAGAACGTCTCCGGAAAAAAATATTACTGTTCTTTATGTAGTGGCATGTCAGCCTTTAAAGTTGCTGAAAGGTCTACTCTAATGTATACCTGCCATGAGATCATATGTAAAATACCATGCTTTCCCAGATCTAGTAAATAATTCTGGCCTTACACATATAAAGATATGATTGTTTTAAATAAGGATCATTTAGATCTTTGACAACATTTATCATGTATCCAATAGGCTTGGTTCACAGTGGCGGCCCATCCATCCGCCCCCCTAATCCATGCATCCGGCCCCTAATCTACATGCAGGGTGCTGGATGCATGGATTCCAATGTTTTTTTTTTTTGTTGAAGCACATGATTAGAGCCTGAGGCTCTAATTGGCTTAAAAAAAGGGTGGGCTCGGGGCGCAGAGCACTGGACCCTGAGCCCACCCAATTTTGTGAAAATATTGTCTTCTTGATTCTTCTCCCATCCAATCAGGAAGCTGGTCCTGAGACCTGATTGGCCAGGAAGTCTTAGGACTCCCTGGCTTATCGGGTCTAAGGACACACTTCCTGTTCAACCGGGAGGGGAAGCAACGGCTCCGCTGTTCCCTCCCCCTACCTCCTAAGTTAAGGTCTGGCCATCTTCCTCCCCCATGGCGTTAGTTTGCTGCCCCCGGAAATATTTAGCACCAGCCGCCACTTGTTCACACTAGTGCAATTTCAGGTACGACTTGGGTCACACAGAATCGCACGACAATGGAAATCATATTTATTTCAATAGTGCCCCTTCTTCAATAGTGCCACATCTATGCAACACAGTTGCAATGCAACTTTGGGAAAGGTATAGGTGCTTACTTTTGCATTGTATTTTAATATGTACTGTATGCATTAATGTCTTTATGCTGACATCTAGTGCCAATTTAGTGCTATTACAACTTGTTATTTCTGTATTTGTTAATGGTATAACCCAGCTCACCTGTCTGTTGTGACTAGTTGGTCTAGTCCTTCAGCAGTCCTCAACCTTTTTGGCACCAGGGATCAGTTTCATGGCAGCTAATTTTTCCACTGACCAGGGGGAATGGGGAATATTCATGGAGTCAGTCCTCAAGTCCTCAGACCCCCTTTACATCAAAACCCCCCTTAACAGCACAGTCCACCCTTTAAAGCAGTCCCACAGTGTCCTCAGTTCCACTGCACAAAACAGCCCCTCTTTACATTGTAGTGTCCCTTAACATTACAATACCCCTCGCAATCACAGTCCCCCTCATCACAGGTCCCCCTTTCCTCTCTAACATCACCACCCTTTTAAATCTCTGCCTTCCCTGCACCTCCTACCTTTGGCAGGGCAGAGGAAGTTATCAGCCTGTGTGCTGTGTCTCCTCCCGGTCAATCGGGAAGCTGGTCCTGAGACCTGATTGGCCAGGGAGTCTTAAGACTCCCTGGGCAATCGAGTCTCAGGACACACTTCCTGTTCAGCTGGGAGGAGAGGCAATGACCCGGCTCTTCCTTTCCCCTCCCTGCTGAGTTAAGGTCTGTACGTCTCCCCCAGGCAGAGGGAGTTATCAGACTGAACAGAGAAAAGGGTGGGCTGCTCCAGGTGCGAGTGATATACCATCAAGTAAGCAGGTGCAGGTCCAGTCTGTAGTCCGGATAACAATGAAAAGCAAAAGGTGTGACCACACTAAGAATTTAGAACTTGAAGAGATACATTTATTTAATGTCCATCAAACACATCAGTGTGCAGAAAAATACACAGAAAAAGACAGATTGATGCATTTCGTTTGTGAAACGCGTCAATCTTTGATCATCCGCTGTCTTTTTCTGTGTATTTTTCTGCACACTGATGTGTTTGATGGACTTCAAATAAATGTATCTCTTCACGTTCTGAATCCTGAATGCGGTTACACCTTTTAATTGTTAGAGGGAGTTATCAGCCTGTGTGCCCTCTCCTGGGTCTCCTGCCCGACGGACAATGTCGTCCTATCAGCAGGAGGAGCTGCAGATCTCGACAGAGAGCGAAAGCTGCCCAAGTTATCATGTTAACAAGTGGGTGATTACCCTAATGTGTTGGTGGGCTTTGCCAGGACCTGAAGGATGGAGATTGCCCATGTGCACATCAGAGCCACCTGGACTAAAGTTTGGTTTTAAAGCTGAAGTTTAGCTCATTTTTTTTCTGTATAGTCACATTATTTACCAGTAATGAAGTATGGCCTACATCATGCAGCCAGCTTGATCCTGGAGAAATCCTCTGTGTAGGGATGCCCCATCCTCTTCCTCTCTCAGAACCACACGTTTTGAGATAGGAAGAGGACAGGGCATCCCTGCACAGGTTTGTCAGATTCCTGTGTCCCCCCTTCTGTGTATTTTGGTTTCCAAAGTCCCTGCATCACTATAGGACACGGTGATGACATAAAGGCCACAACACACAGCAGGGGACCGAATTCTGCCAGGAGCCATAGCTTCTAAATAGAGAGAAAATTCCAGAACAGGTATTGGGAAAGATTCATCTTTTGCAAGGTGCTTCTTATTCATTTTTATTTGGATAGCGGCAAATAACAACCATTTTTTCTTTGTTGTTTAGATAAGCAGATATTGGCTTCATAAATCTCCCATCGCTATGAAAATTTGAGAAAATTGTTGCCATTTTTCACCGCTGACAGCAGTTCAAATATATCCTATTAACATCTATTTCCTTCAGCCCCCAGATCCTACTTCTAAATCTACTCAGCAGACATTAAAGCATTATATGAGATAAAGCACATCGCCTTTTCACCGAGCAAGCTATTATATTCTATACTTGTTTTTCCAAGCGTAATATCTGCAGAAACCAAAAAAAAAAAAATGAAGCTATTTTTTTGTAGAAATGCATCCCAGCTGTCTCTCCTGCTCACACGATCTGAAACCAATTTTACCTGCGCCACATTTTCTCTTGCAGGTTCACAAATGTTACATTACAAACACATGTACGTCGAAGGTTGACAAATGCTTTTGTATGTCGTGTCAGGCAGATCGATAGAAGATCAGCACTGAAATGTGTTGTTAATCTGTGTAAAGTGAAAGATAAACATACGGAATGGATTTCTGGCCTTGTTTGGACAAGGATTCAATGAGTTTGGTGTGTTACTAATATGAGAATGGGCTGTCAGAGGATGACAAGATGCTCACCCATTTCCACGGAAAACACACCAAAGCCAAACTATGTCAAGAAAAAAAGAGTTTCCAATAAAGGAGTAAGAACAATTACTGGAAATGGAAAAAAAACATTCTATTACGTTTAAAGAATATGATTTCTTTCCCATAAAATAGTTGAGTTGTGCTTGTAATATGTATTTCTCCCTTAATATATGACTCATAATTATTAACTGAGGAAAAAACGCTACTCTGCCTTGCATCACTCAGTGGGTGACTAGATGTTAGCCAGGAGGAGACAAGGCAAGGAAATAATAATGGAAGAACCAGAAATAATGAAAGTATTGGCTAAATGCGGTCCATTGCATTAAGGACACCTTAACATAGGCGTGCGCACATAGGGTGATAGGTGTGCCTGGGCACACCCTAATCACCTAGTACTGTGCAGATTCCCCCTGCTGCCTGGCTGCAGAGAAATTGACTGGGGAATCTCTGTGCTCAGTCTCTTTCTCTGTCTCGAAAGAGAGGCATCAGGGGTCTGTTTAGACCCCTGATATTTCACCAAAGACCCCCAGCAGGGCTTCTAAAAAAGATGGAAAAAAATAATAAAATATAATATTGTAAAAAAGAATAAAAAAAACAAAATTGTAAAAATAAACTACTGACACCTATCTCTTGTGGTGAACACCCTAATGCAATAGGCTGCGCACACCTATGCACCTTAACCACCTCAATACTGAGCACTTTCACCCCCTTCCTGTCCAGGCCAATTTTCAGCTTTCAGTGTTGTCACACTTTGAATGACAATTGCGCAGTCATGCAATACTGTACCCAAATGACATTTGTATCAT
Organism: Glandirana rugosa; assembly: GCA_018402905.1. Taxonomy (NCBI): domain Eukaryota; kingdom Metazoa; phylum Chordata; class Amphibia; order Anura; family Ranidae; genus Glandirana; species Glandirana rugosa. The sequence goes on from BLSH010001687.1 coordinate 388,504, forward strand.
TGTTTTGAGACAGATAGAGCTTTCCTTTGGTGGTTTGGAATCACCACTGGGTTTTTTATTTTTTACTAAACAAAGATTAAAAATACCAAAAAAAAAACTGATAGGCTGCAGAGATAGGCACTGATGAGGCTACACTAATGAGCACTGACGAGGAGGCACAGATAGGCACTGATAAGCTGCACTGATGAGGAGGCATTGATAGGTGGAACTGATAGGCTGCACTGATAGGCTGCACTGATGAGGAGGCACTGATAGGCTGCACTGATGAGAAGGCACCGATAGGCAGCACTGAAATGTGCCCTGATTATCAGTGTAAATAATGTGCTAACATGCTTGCCGGTAATGTCTCTCCTTTCCTCCCACAGACAAAGTGTGGGAGAAAAGGACTGCCAATAACCAGCAAGTCTGTTTACATGTGATCAACTGTGATTTAACTTAGCTGATCAAATGGTAAAGGGCTGCTGTGATTGGCACTATATTGCGATCTGTGATCAGCTATGTCTGAAAATAAAGAGTGTAGGTGATAATGTGCCAACATCCCTATATTATAGAAATGGAGAGAAATAGTGGAACTTTTAGGCACTGAGTCAAAACGTACATAAGTAGAAAGAGAAGGTTGGAAAGGTTATTAAATGTTTTACAAATTCTTTATTGTTACACAAAAATTACAAAAAAACTGACAATACATATTAAAAATAGGTTGAGTTCTAGGACTAGATACAGTATACTAGCAAAAAGTCACCAAACAAAGAATAATGATAGAAAACATCCAATGCGTTTTGAAAATTGATTTTCTTCTTCAGGGGTGCATTAACATGAGCAAAAGGGAACAATTTGCTTTCTTTTGAGATGGTAAATGCGTCTAGAGAAAAATAAGTTTTAAAATAAGCTGTAAATTGTAGTCTGGGTGTAACCAGGGGGCACCAGGGGTCAGTGCCAGAGCAGTGATCCAAAAGGGTCAGATGGTTTCAGTATAAAAGTTAATATCATATGTGCAAAATCTCAAATGTCCAAGCACAGCCAGCAATACTTGGGGAAGCTTCAATTAAAGGGTCACCAAAAGATAATGAGGAGGTATGATATGACATTTAGATTTCTTGCAGTATCTGGATGCAGTTTCGATATAGTCAGATATCATGCAATGATCATGATGTATTTGTCCATAAGGGTATGGATCTACATTTATAGATAGACAAGTCAGTGGAGCGGGGTCTGTCCCAGGGTCATATCTCCAAAGACTGGGGTCTTAGATTACATCCATGTATTGTGGCTGTCTGTGCAGAAGGCATCATAATGTCTGAAGGACACATCGGTCACAAAGTGCGCCTGATGCACCCCGCATGAGGCGCCCCGGGATTGGGTTCCATGTCCATGGACGTCCTCCCAGAACTGGACGACCATGCTGTAGCTGTCTTTTGGCTATAGCGTGGTTAGAGAGGTGTTAAAGACAAACTCCAAAATTATTTTTAAAAATTAATTCCAGTCATGGATATTTTATACATAGTTTCACTGGTCCAGCTTGGACCAATTTAAACCATGCATATACCATACCCTGGAAGCTACTGAAATAGACACCACTACTCCACTTGCTTTTGGGTCCTGTGCTGAGCGGCTGGCCTGATACATTCTGAACACAAAAGGTTGGTTGCTTGGCATGGGTGTCATGCAAAGTGTGGCGCTTACTCCAGTAGGAGCCGCTAGAAACTTGCCCAGGTTCTTCCCTAGGGGATTGCCCCACACAATCTTAGCCACACTTTCCCTCAATAGCCAGTCTATGGTGTCGTTTTTGTTGTTTTTATTTTTGGAGAACTTTGATGGGGTTGAGGGAGTTGAGTGGGAAATTCCAAAAACATAACTATGGACAGGACAATTAACTCCTTTCTATAGACTAAGCTCTTCAGCACACTAGCCGATGTCCCCTTTAGACAAACACACAGCTGACTCTCCACAGTCTGTACTGACAAAAATGTCCAAGGACAGTTGGTTGCCTCCTTACAACTTCCAAATGACACCTGTGATACAAGGCTAGATCTTCAGCAGACAGCCTCTCAGTCAGCTCTCTTTAGCTTCAGCATCCAGACCCTTTGGTCCCCCACCTGACACCTCACAAACAGCAAGCAAATGGCAGAGGGCTGCTGATCCTCTGCAGGAAGAGACCCAGTAGCTCAGAGAATTTATACAAACTCCCAGCAGGCTTCAGGGCCCTGCTCCCAGTGGTTGACCAGGGCTGCATAATATTCTTACTGCCATCTGCATAGCTCCACACCATGTTCCAGAGAATTATACAGCTCTCTGGAAATCAGAGGGAGCCATCAGATTAGCATCAGCAGAGAATACTGAACTGACCTAATTATTCAGCTGCACTGGTTACAGTGAGCACAGCTAGATTTGCCTGATACAACAAGTACAGCAACACTGGTTACAGCGAGGCAGGCTAAATTTACCTAACAAAAGCACACCTAGCTCCACTGAACACAGTGAGCCAACACTAAATCTAACTAATCCTAGTGCCTATCTAGGAGGGTGCTACAAAGCATTCTCTGAATGGATGAGGTGGAAAGCATAACATAACCACCACACCTCTCTATCTCATCCAATCAGAGGATGCTTTATTCATTCAGAAAATGCAAAGCATTCTCTGAATGGCACCAGAGCTGAGCATCTGACTACTTGTGTTCAGAATGCAAGCAGGCCAGCTAATCTGCACAGGAGCCATAAGCAAGTAGAGATCACTGGAGTAGGTGTGTCTTCTTCAGTGATTCCCAGCTTCCAGGGACATCTTATTTGCATAATTACATTGGTCCAAGCTAGACCAATGTAACTATGTATAAAGTATCCAGGCAGCAAACAAAATAGAAATGCAACCCAAGCTGCAATTCTCATCTTCAATCCAGGGCTTCTTTCTTTAGCCTTCCAACATCATTGCACCTGGAAGAGTAAAGCAGGCAATACATTGAATGAGCTTGGCGGTGGGTGGTCTTGCTGGTTTCACTCCATTCAACAAAATATGATGTGCATTCAGGCACATTGCAGCTGCTGTTCAGGTACTCTTAGAGCTGCCGCTGGTTAGAATACAATAGTCCAGCAGGAGGATCCGTCCATCCATTCTGTTTAGCGTGGATGGAGGGATCTATAAGGCGTCATTTACACTGCTGCTGGTAAACGGACGTTTAGAGGCATTTGGGCGGTTTTTGCTGCTGCCCCTGAACTCTATGTTATCTTATCAGTACATTTACACAGGGTCGTTTAAGGTAGTTTCCAGGCAGTTGAGTTTAGAGGCTTTTTTTGGAATGCAAAAAAATGGGTTCAGACGCCAGTTCAGAGGCATTTGAAACGACAAACAGCTTGTAAACGCCCCTAAACCAAGTAACTCGCGTCTAGGAGCATTTCGTTTACAGGCGTTTTCATTTAAAAAAAAAAAAACTTTTTATCAAAAACGCTCTTAGATGCGAACGCGAAAAAACCGCCACTAAATTCGGCTAAACGGGGCATGAACGGACGTTTTAGATGCCGGTTTCTAGCTGTCAAGATAAAGCGTTCAGGGGAGGTTGAAACAGCGTCCCGTGTAAATGGAGCCTTAGGTTTCTTTTGTTCAGCTGTTCTCACAGATGCTGTTAGTTGGTTGCCTGGTCCAGCAATAAACTTTCTTACATAGTGACATAGATTTACACAGAAAAGTCCTATTTCTTCATTCAATTTTCACGTTTCTGAATTTAACTAGCCCTGATGAAGGAGGAGTGATTTCTGGCCCCTGAAATACATTTGCTGTGTTTTAAATGTGAACTAATAAATCATTTGAACTCTTCTACTACTTGGTCTGGTGCTCCTTCTACTGATACCATTTTTCCTCTGGTAACTTGCCCAGTTAGAGCAGGGGAAGGCAACCTTAAAGAGGGGGAGATCTATTTGAACAACATGGGAGAAGTCAAAGATCACTGGGCATGGTGTCGCCTCCTCACACCTGATCTAAACCTAATTGCCGTACTACTGTGTCGCAATCAGGTACATTGCATGGCAAACATGGGTTTAAATCAGGTGGTGAGGAGGCAACATATTGCCTCCTCACCACCTGTCAAACACACTTGGACTGCTTTTCAGAGGAGCTGCGCTGCTTGCTGCACTTCTGAATGAGCCCTTGGTTGCATTCAACTGCAGGTACACTGCACTGCACTCGCGGTGTGGGTAAAGCATATTGCATCGGTGTGAAAGCAGCCCTATACTAGTATGCCCAGTTCATTGCGTCACACTGACCTGAAGATCTCTTCTTTCCTGCTGCTGGCACCACTCTGGAGACCCCTAGTCGGGATAAGAGGTGGAGTGCACTTCGCATGAGACAGGAGCCAGCACTACAGAGGAAGCATTGGCTTATGTGGCTCTTGCTCCCTACTACAGCTCCAACTTTACAAGTAGTCCTGCCGCATTGCATTATTTTTGATGCTCTGGGATGGCAGGTCAGCAAAGCCAGTTACCTGGCCGCGATCTACTGGTCGATCGTGATCTAAGGGTTGCTGACCCCTACATTAGAGAGCCCTGCGTGTTGCATGAAGCCTAACCTGAACTAGTGATCTATTTTTTTCTCTCACTACCCTAGATGAACTAGGAAGTTCCAGCACTTCTTGAATGCTTTTTCTAAGTTTAAGTCTGATAGGACATAGCCACTGTTTGGCCAACAATTTTCCATTGGCCTATTTTGATTTTTCAGGCAAATTTGTCGAGCTGTGTGCTGTTTGCATGGCTATGCCCGACTCAAATTACCGGTAGATTCATACCTTATATTCTAGGTTCAAAGACATACTATTAATGCTGGATTTCATGGTACCCTTTCCTAAGGGTACTTCAACAGAATACCCTTCATCCATAGCATGTTGATGCAGAGATCGCTGTGTTTGCAAGCAATGCCTGCCACTGGGAAGGAGGTGCCAAGGAGGGACCTGCCACTGGTGGGGGACAACAAGGGCCATTATTGAGATTTAAAGCATGAAACACAAACATTGGAGTTCACTGACAATGAATGGCACTGAAATTCACCAATGTTTGTATGTTCTCGTAGACTGCAGTAAAATGAGCATTTTATTGCGACGGATCAGTGTGGATGGGCCCTAAATGGTTAGGAAATTTCAGAAACCTTACACAGCCTTAAAAAAGGAAAGAATGTGACAAATCTGACTACTGCTTCTGCTGATCAAATCAGTGGGAAGCTTAAGTAATTCTAGGGCTTTAGGTCGCAAAGCAAAGATGGGGGAGAGAAGCTTATTTTTTCAGAGTGAATTAGTTTGGGGTCTTTAGGGCCTATAATAGTGCCAAATGACCCCTATAGCAGTGCACCAGGCAGGTACTACAAACCCATCCAATTCCTTATCACATCCAGGAACATACATGTTGCACAAGAACCCAATGATCACTAAGCTGTGGTACTCATGGGGGGCCCCTATTTGGCTTATCTGGTTTTCACCAGAGCCTCTGATGTTCAGGATGGACTTGGCTGCTACTGACTCCAGGTCGCGGCCCCCAGAGTCTCCCAACTCACGCTCACGGCAGGCTACTGGTGGATAGAGAGGAAGCAGTAGTGCAGGATAACAAGGAATAGTCAATAGAATAGCCAAGGGTCAGGGCAACGAGCACACATGGACAGACAGGAGAGCACGCCAGAGGTCGGAGTATCAAGCAGACAGGATTAGTCGAAGAACAAGCCAAGGTCAGTAAACGGAATCAGATGAAGAGCACATGGCAGGAACCACACACACAGGAAGCTTAACACACAATATTGATTGGCAGCGCTGGCTTGCAGTGCATGGTCTTAAATAATGTTCCTAATTAGAGACTGGGGTGGAGCCTTGCTGAGGGAAGATTACTTGGCACACAGGTGAGAGATGCATGGTCTGTAAGCTGACCACAAGCAGAGAGGTAAGCAGACAGATAGGACATGAAATGTTACTGCAGATTCATGACAGACACATTACTAAACAGTCTTATTTTGGTCTATTTTCACTATTTGTATTGGTGTTACCGCACTAATACCCTCTAAGGGCGTTATTTTTGTGATTCATTTGTATATATTTATCACAATTATGTTTGTGTTTGAGCGCAGCTCTATTTACAAGTATGCTCTCTACCATCTATTTTAAGCCCCTTACTGCTACTCATATTTAGAGAGAAGGGGTAAGGTACCCAGCACAGGATCATGTGACAAGAAACTGTGCATCTGCAGTCTTCAGCACATGTGAATGCTTGCATAATAAAATCTATAGCAGTTATACATGGAACAGATTAAGATATAGAGTTTTTGACTAATGGCAAAGGGCATAGTCCACCTTTGGGACCATGTGTTATGTTAGACTTATAATTTGCAATATGGTTGCACCCCCCCCACCAATCCCCCACTTACCTGAGTTGTGGGGTGCTCCTCCCTGGAGTGTCCTGTTGTTGTTGGAATTTGGCACCATTTATTCACAGATCTGTGCACAGGGATCTGTAAATGGGAAAGTTACAAGTCCCGCCTGCCACAGCGGAAGGGTGGCTTACAGATCATGCTGTCACAAGTATACCAATTTCACTGCATCGGTTAGAGTATTTCCAGCTCTGATTTCACATGCAATCTAAAGTTGTTCCCTAAATTAAAAAAAAGCACAAAAAAGGTGCAGCACAACCACATCCACACTACAATGACAACAGTTCAATCAAATGGATGACAATAGATCACCCTTAAGGAGACCTTTTACGATCACTGTTGTTGCTGCATGTGAATCATCTGGTGCACTGGATGTCACTAGTGCACTCTATTTGTGAGTATTTTACTTTCTCTAATTAATAATGATGTCTTTAATACTACACTATGATGGTCTCCCCATTGTGTTCATGCATTTGTGTTGATGGGAGTCTCACCATCTAAAGGGATTTTATACCCCATACCATTGGGGCTGAAGATACTTGTGGATATACACCCTAAATTGGGACAAGTGTTTTAAGACCTTACCATTGTGTAGGTCTAATTGTGAGGTAAGGGGCCAGAGTGTCAGGCGGTGGTAGACTGTGGTGCAAGCTATCACTTGGAACACTTTCCTTACACAAAGTTTTTGTTTTCTGGAGCACTGGTATCCATGCAAGATTGTCTACTATATATTTCACTTCGAGGATTACTGCACTAAAGGACACGTATTGTGAATTTGAACACTTTTTTATAGCTATTTATATATTTCACACGTGTTTTTGAATTAGTTTTTTTATTGAGATTAATATACTGTATATGCATTTTTTCACAAATGTTTTTTAAGTGGGGATAATTATTTTCGATGAATCTATTGTCATTGTAGTATGGATGTGGTTGTACTGCACTTTTTTTGAGGTTTTTTAACTTTACTGGTGGTTGAACACACCTTAGTGCTTGGCTGCACCGCTTATGTTCAGACATTTTTTGGGGTAAGCGCTTAGTAATTATTGGTTTGTTATGTTTCCTAAGTTTGCTGAATGATTTTTGGGCAATAGAAATTTTTCTGTGAAACCCATTCACACAATTCCATTTTGTAGAATGTGCAGGTTACAGTAGACAATGACAAGTATACCACAACCAGATTTATGACACTGCTATACAGTTTGGCAAACTAACACTTTAGTGAAGTGAAAATCATGAAATGCAGAAACAAAAAACAAACATGTCTCCGCTAAATTCTACTTGTCCAGACCTATTAATGACTAATACACTGAAACAGAATTGTATCAGAGAGTTCCATTCAGGTATTTTGGGTGGATACTGTACAGGTCCAAACAAATGACGAAAGCGCTAAATAAAAATATATATAACAAGTCCAAAACCACATCACCGCAGACGATAAGCCAGGCACACAAGCCAGGAAAATGATAGTATCTAAGAACAGTCAGGCTAGGCTGTTTAAGGAGGAGGTCAGTTCCTTCTGATTCACAACAGCCTGGAAGAACACACAATCCATTGTAGGAAGATTATGGAATGGAGGTGAAGGGGGGTTCTGAAAATTCCCAGATGTATATTGGTTTATTTTGTGGATCAGAGTTGGACAGAAGCATTGAGATCAAAATGTTCCAAGGAACTATCAACCTTTGGACTACAGGAATGTGAAAGTGATGCAGCACAGTTCTCTCTCACACTTATACATTTGCCTTGACCTGCCATGCTAATTTGTGATGCTTGGCGTAAATTGCTATGATGTCTTTAAAACCATCAACCTAGATCACAATTTGTGGAATGTTCTTGGTCATTTAGCACATAGGTATGGGGGAGAAGCCTCTAAATTGATAAATCAGCTTCAACAAAAATGAAGACAAATCCTTGATTCCCATAAGAGATGGGATTTATCAAAGCATTGGCAAGTTTTTGCATTAAAGCGGTAGTAAACCCATCCATTTAACAGGTTAAAAATCAGTTAGATTTCCTGCATGTGCCGGAAATGTAACACTCCCATTGGTTGTGTTCTAAACCAAACTGTGAAACCATCCAATGGCTGGTGTCATAGCTGATCACATGTGCAGCATCATGGCAGTTGGAGGCCAAGATGGCAGCTTCCTTGGCTGAAAATGATAGGAGGGTTTACTACCACTTTGACATGGAGTGTGGCTCTCCCCAGCAGCTCTTTAGTTGAAGGTGGTTAGCAGTAGCTGCAGTTACATGGCTGATCAATATACTGAAGAGCTTTGCCAATGTCACTTACCTTACCACTCACATTACCTTACCTGTAATGCCAGCTGTAATTGTCCATGATGACCTCAACGGCTAACTTTGAAAGGCTTGCTACCTTCTTCCCAAGAATTGAAGGTTTACATTGAAGCAAGCAATACTGTTTCAGTACATCTATCAAGTACTTACAATGTTCATAGAAATAGCTGTGTCTTCAAACAAAATTTGTGTTGCACTGTTTACAATACACCAAGTCAATGTACACTTAAAGTGATACTAAACCCAGTAATATGAAAATAGTTAATCCCCCCCCCCACCAGTGCCCACATCTTATAAATCTTCTTTTTACATTAAAATACTGCCACTATATACCTTTTTGACTGATCTGTATACCACAGTCACGTGATAAATTGCAGGGTCTGCCCAAGTGCTGAGTGTTCAGGTAGGAGGAGATTTCCACTATAGCCTGTGTCCTCATGCTGTTATGGGAGGCAGATCATCCATCAGTCAAGATGTGACATCCCACCCACTGTGTTCCTTTTTAGTTACTGGGCATGGAGGAGGAGGGAGGGACTGGGCTGTCATTTAGGATCTGTATAAACGCCCAAATGTGTGATGTCAATATCTTGGGACCTGAACAGCTCAACTGAAACAGGAAATGTTCTCTCCAGCAATAGAGACCAAATTGAGCATGTGCAGGAGGACTACTCTGACTGTCTGATCTGGCCTTGCCCAGAGTGACCCTGTAGGAGGGGGAGGATCATTCTATACAGGATCAAACCTTTTTACACAATGCAGAGGGTTAACCCCTTAAGTTCCACAGTGAGTATAACAAGCATGCACATCTGCATATACAGATTTTACTGTTGTGGATTTAGTAACACTTTAAGACCATCAAATATACATGTGAATATCTTCCATCAATTCATAAACAAAATATCCCAACAAAAATATACAAATAGTGCACCTAAAAACAAAAGATGCAGCAGTAATAACTCCCCTTGGAGGGATGGAGTAACTACTACATATCCATGGAAATAACTGTAATAATCCACAGGAAAAAGTCCCACTAGAAATGTATAGTTCTTGAAATGCCAATAAATAACAATAGATAGTAGCTCCACGCTAAATGAAACAGATATATTAAACAGTACTTGATATAGTGTACAAGCATATAACTTCAGTAGTGATCCTCTACATCGGGGGGTCTCCAAATTTTCTGAACAAAGGGCCAGTTTACTGTCCTTCAGACTTTGAGGGGGCCGGACTGTGGCCAGTGGGAATAGAAAATTTTTTGTTTATGAATTGATACCAGATAATTTACAAGTTTGTTTGATGGTCTTAAGTGTACACTGTCTGGGTGTATTGTAAGCAGCGCAAAACACAAATGTTGTTGTTGGACTGTGATTGATGTGAAGAACACATTTAGTGGTTGCTCCAGCTTATTGGTTTGGGTGGGGTTTACGTTATTCAGATGGCAACACAAATTATTCTTTACTAGTTTGGTCTGTCCGGAATTCAATCGGCACTAAACCTCAGACCCAACAATCAATGGTTTAGTTTGAAAACTTCTACTGACCATTAAGACTTTATCAATGGACTGTTGAATGTTGGGAGACAAGCTATTCACCATGCATGTCATGGTGCTGATGTGGACTGAAGTTACTTAGTTATATAGTGGGTAAGGCTAAAAAAACACAATAGTCCATCCAGTTCAACCTGTGCTGGTGTACGCCTGTCAGTGCCTATAATTATTATTTCCCATATCTCCTGTATGCTATGTTCTTTAAGATATACATCCAAGAGTCTTTTAAAAATATCCATACTCCCCGCAGCCACCACCAGATGTGGAAGAGAGTTCCACATCCTTATTGCCCTGACAGTGAAGAACCCCCTGAACAGTTTAAGGTTAAACCGTTTCTCCTCCAGTCTCATTGTGTGGCCCCGTGTCCTTTTACACTCCCTGAGACTGAATTGTTTTTTTCCTATGCTGGGATCCCCATTGAGGTATTTGTAGATTGCTATCATGTCCCCTCTCAAGTGTCGCTTCTCCAGCGAGAATACATTTAGTGTTTGCAATATTTCCTTGCAATTGAGGTCCTCCAGTCCCTTTATTAGTTTCGTTGCACTTTTTTGAACTCTCTCCAGCTCAAGCATATACCTTCTGAGGACTGGTGACCAGAACTGGATGGAATACTCCAGATGGGGCCAAACCAGACTTTTATAAAGTGTCAGGATTATCGTTTTATCCCTGGAGTATATCCCTTTTTTTATGCATGCTAGTATTCTGCCGGCTTTGGTAGCTGCAGCTTGACATTGCATTCTATTGCTAAATCTGTCATCTACTAGGACCCCCAGATCCTTCTCCATTCTTGATTCCCCCAGAGGTTCTCCCCCTAGTGCAGGGCCAGATTAAGAGCATAATGGGCCTGGTGCTGAGGATTTTGGTGGGCCTTTCATGCTCCCAACATTGTGGGAACAGTTTGGGAATGGCCCCTTTCTGTCCCAACATGACTGCACACCAGTGCACAAAGCAAGGTCCATAAAGACATGGATGAATGAGTTTGGGGTGGAGAAACTTAACTGGCCTGCACAGAGTCCTGGCAACCCAATAGAACACCTTTTGGCTGAATTAGAGCGGAGACTGCGAGCCAGGCCTTCTCATCCACATCAGTGCCTGACCTCACTGTACTTGCATGTACTTGCATGTGCCGATGTGCTGTTTCTTGACTGAGATCGTGCCGTGATTGGCAGCTCCTGTGCGCATGCACGGGAATGACGTCACGCAGCTCCGGCCTGTCACAGAGCCGGAGATCGCGGCCCCGGAAGGAAGAGGGGCGAAGATGGATGCGGCCTGGAGCGGGGACATCGCAGGCTTCCAATGCGGGTAAGTGACATATAATAGACTAGTATGTGATGCATACTAGCCTATTATGGTTTTAAATTGCAGGGTAACAAAGAGTAACAAAGAGGAAGTAAAACCCACAAGGGTTTACTTTGCTCTTTAAAATCATTTGGAAAGAATAAAAATAAAACAAATGGGATTCATTTTAAATTTCCATAAGCAATGGTATTGTTTTTGGTTTGTAAAGACACCTGTGTGAGTTTGGGGAAATATTTTTGTGCGCTAGATATCATCAAGTGAAAGTGACAGAGAAAAAATAATATTTTAACAAAACATGAAAAGATTAAACATTCTACCGATCTTAAAAACAAAATAGATTATCAAAATTGCAACATTGTTGCAAGGACAATTTCATTGAGAGAAAGATACATTTCATCTCAACATGAAAAGGATTTCTTTGGGGAAGTTACAATTGTATTCGAATGAATGGCTGAAGATTGCATTGGGCTGCATTGCTCCAACTTTTACTCCCAAAAAACTCTCACAGCTCTCATTTTGGTATTTACTATAGCGCCCTGTAATTACTCCATGGATGGTCATGCTCAGCTGTGCTTTGCACCTAGGAGTAAATAGATGGGGACTTTATCTCTTCTCAGACTTTTTAAGATATTTCAGTGTAGAAATCACTTTTTCACACAGTTTAACACCTCCCTAACAGAGCCGCAAATAGGCGGCGGCTGGCTTTGAGCAGCTCTACCGGGACATAGCCTGCACCTGCAGGCTATATCCCGGAATATTTTTTTAGAGCTGGCGGTCAGCTATCCAGGGGTAATGACCGATCCGACTCGGGAGCCGATCGGTCGTTATCCCAGGGGGCGGGAGGGGACACCCCCCTCCCGCCGCCTTCCATCACTCTTCTCTGGCCTCCCGTCCCACCGGGAGACCGTAGCAACGATCCGGCGCCTCTGCCGGCTGGAAGGAGACCTGATAGAAGCCGTAATCGGCTCCGATCGGGTCTCCTTTGGCAAATTCCGGAAGCGACATCACGACGGCACTTCCGGTTTACTCGGCGGCTAACCGCGCCAATTTAAAAAAATGACAGTATTCAGAATCGCCGTTTTTGGCGATCTGAATACTGTGAAGTGCAAAGGAGGGATGGGGGGGTCTTTTAGACCCCCCAGCCTTCCAAAAAGTGTACCTGTCACCATATATTACTATCACAAGGGATGTTTACATTTTTTTAAAGGAACAGTGTTAAAAACAAATAAATAAATAAAATAAAAAAAATAATAATTTAAAGCGCCACCGTCCCCGCGAGCTCGCGCAGCAAAGAAAATGCATGCGTAAGTTGCGCCGCATATGAAAACGGTGTTCAAACCACACATGTGAGGTATCGCCGCGATCGCCAGACTGTGAGCAATAATTCCAGCAAAAGACCTCCTCTGCACCTCTAACCTGGTAACCGATAAAAAATTTTAAAGCGTCGCCTATGGAAATTTTTAAGTACCGGACTTTGTCGCCATTCCGCGAGTGCGTGAAATTTTCAGCCGTAACATGTATGGTATCTATTTACTTGGCGTAACATCCTCTTTCACAATATACAAAAAAATTGGGCTAACTTTACTGTTGTCTTATTTTTTAACTCAAAAAAGTAAGATTTTTCCCAAAAAATTACGCTTGAAAGCCCGCTGCGCAAATACTGTGTGACAAAAAGTATTGCAACAATCCCCATTTTATTCTCTAGGGTGTTTGAAAAAAAATAAATAAACAGTTTTTAGCTTGTAACCAACAAATGTAAAAAAGGGGCCCGGTTGGTAAGTGGTAACAATATCCCGCAAATTTTAGTACAATTTAGGTGATTATATCATGCGCTAAACATTATTTCCATGTGCACTACTCCAGGTCTTAACTGGAGTAAGGTTTTGGGTGCTATCTGTTGCCTGGGCACGATTTAGTGCCATTTGCTATATTTTGCGCTATGGGGGTGAAAGCTGTGGGGAAGGAACGAGACTCAGCATCTATGTTGTGCTACACTGCACTCTGTGGAACTCAGCTGCCGCCTGTGATTTACATAACAATATCGTCTGCTGCACGCGATTTACATAACAATAGCGCCTGCTGCTTACAATTTACATAACAATAGCGCCTGCTGCATGCGATTTACATAACAATAGCTACTGCTGCACGTGATTTACATAACAATAGCGCCTGCTGGTCACCCTTAATTTACATAACAATAGCGCCTGCCGTCCACAATTTACATAACAATGGTATACACACACAGAGCTAAACAGCATTAATGACTCACTGGTATGGGCCTATTTTGAGGTAGGGGCCTGGAGGTGCAGCTCCAATAGCCCCTAATTTATTCCGGCCCTGCCCTAGTGAGTAGTTTGCATTTATGTTTTTTGCCCCCAAGTTCATTACTTTACATTTCTCCACATTAAACCTCATTTGTCTGCCCACTCCATTATTTTGTTCAGGTCATTCTGTAAAGTTTCTATATGCTCATGTGAAGTTATTGCCCTGCTTATCTTTGTGTCATCCGCAAAAACTGAGATTGAGCTATTTATCCCATCCTCTATGTCATTTATGAGTAAATTGAAAATAATTGGTCCCAAGACAGAACCTTGGGGTACCCCACTCGCCACTCCAGACCAGTCTGAGTACATGTTATTTATCACCACCTTTGGACACGTCCCTGTAACCAGTTTTTTTCCCAAGCACAAACTTTTTTGCCTGCAGACCTCAGCTTGTAGATTAAGTTTTTATGGGGAACTGTATCAAATGCTTTTGTAAAATCCAGATACACTAAGTCCACAGGCCTCCCCCTATCTAGATGGCAGCTCACTTCCTCGTAGAATGTTAGCAGATTGGTCTGGGAGGAATGACCCTTCGTAAACCCATGTTGATTACTACTAATGATATTTTTTTCTTCAGTACATTTTTGGAAATAGTCCCTTATCACCCCCTCCAATATTTTAACCACTATTGATGTTAGGCTGACTGGCCTGTAGTCTCCAGGAATATGTCTCTGCCCTTTTTTGAATGTTGGCTTTTCTCCAATCAGCTGTTACCAATCCTGTCAGCATGTTGTCTGCAAAGATTAGGAACAGTGGTCTTGCTACAACCTGACTGAGTTCTCTGAGGATTCTTGGGTGCAAGCCATCCGGTCCTGGTGATTTATTTGTTTTAAGTTTATTAAGTCTTTCCTTGACTCCGGCCTCTGTTAGCCATGAGGGTATGTCCTGTGTTGTGTCACTAACAGTACAGTCGCGGTCGGTAAAACCCCTCCTTTCCTGCGTAAAAACTGAGGAGAAGAAGGCATTTAGTACTGTTGTCTTCTTTGGGTCATCTGTAACCATCCTCCCATCCTTGTCTTTTAGGTGCGCAATGTGCTCTTTTGCCTTTTTACTGTTAATATATCTAAAAAACTTCTTTGGGTTTTCCCCACTCTCCTCTACTATGTGTCTTCCGTAATCTTTTTTAGCTGCCCTGATTGCGGGTTTACACTTCTTATTACATTCCTTGTAGTTTTGGAATGCCGACGGTTACCCATCCCCTTTATATTTTTTTAAAGGCCATATTTTTTACTTTAATGAGGCTTTTCACATTACGGATTAACCACCCAGGTTTAACCTTCTCTCTTCTATATTTGAGTTGAGGTTGAGGTGCTGTATACAGCTTATACTCCACAAAGACACAGGGTTGCTTTTGAAATGAGCAAAAGGTACTCAGTGTTATAAGTACATCCAGTTTTTGGAACCTGATGGGTTCTCCTTAAAGTATGCAATATGTAAAGCCAAAACATTTTTCTTTCCATTTTCAGGAGAAAAGGGAACAGTGCCAATTAGTTTTTGCCAACTGTGTCCTATTTAGGAGATCTCTCTTTACTTCTGCAGACACAATAAATGAAAGAAAAATCACTGCAAGGTGAAGGAAATGCCCAATAAGACAGTTGTCACCGGAATAAGTGTCCCCACTAGAATATTTTCTCTTTTCCTCTTCTGGTGACAACTCAAAATTTTGGATCTTTTCTCACTTTCAGTCTTGGTGCCAATGGTCAGAGTCAAACAATAAAAACCTGAGGGGGTTCTCAACCCCTCACCATACTATCCAAAAGTAAGAATACGTTTTGGCTTTTTATACGCTGACTAGATTTGTCAGATGATTTAAGACACATTAACAAACCACATGCACATAGGACTAATGTGCTACCAAACCCACATTGTACCCACCTGTGAGCAAGCTTTCCTTATGGAACCCTACATCAGTGTTAATTCCGTAGATGAAAATATTAACACTATTTTAGTCAACTAAAATATGATTAAAATTAAAACCATTCAGGTGACTAAAATACGACTAAAACTAAATTGACATTTTAGTCAAGAGACTATGCCTAAAACTAAATCGAAATTTGACATCAAAATTAACACTGGTTATATATCACACTGGCTAAATCTGTGTCTGTAGTGAATGTTCAAACCTTAATACCATAATTCATAACATGTTATTGGAGTATATAATGAGTTTGGAAATTTTAAAGACATGCTTAAATAATACATTACAATTTAACTAAACCCAGTAGATTTTAGTCGACTAAAATGATTTTAGTTGACTAAAATGTACTGGAGATTTTATAGATAAAATCCAAAAAGGAGCTGGCAAAACTGGAATAAGATATAAGTGCTGATTTATTTAATCTCATCCATGAAAAATGACAGCGAAGACTGGCGCGTTTCGGCGTTTGAAGCCTTGTTCACAGCATGCTTTTTGTATTTTGTCTATATAGTCAGTATAGAGTGCATGAAGGACACTCTGAGCGACAGCACCAGGGACAAGGATGTGTTTACAAGATTTTCCAGAGTCCAGCTACACTGACAGAGCGGTGTTTGTACTTCTTGTTGAAATGTGTACTGGAGATTTTAGTCGACTGAAATACAACTAAAACTACAACAATTCAGATGACTAAAATACGACTAAAATTAAAATGGCATTTTAGTCAAAAAACTATAACTAAAACTAAATTGATATTTGAAGTCAAACTTAACTCTGCCCTGCATGAGTGCCATGCACTTGTGTACTCTCCCAGTATTATCATAAACCTGCATACACACTAATCTTTGAACCTTATGTGGCTGACTATTTTGGGGCCCCTACTAGTTTTGAAAACAGTGGGGAAGAGTTGCACGTTCTTTCAGGTTCTTATTTCTCTATGTAACCCCATTAAGGAGATTCTCCCTAAGGTTCTGACAATGTGATGCCCATACACAATGGGGAGTGTCACTTGTTCAGGAAGAGACAGATACAATACTAATAAAACATTGTCAGAAGTTTCAACTGTCCTCACTACCAAAAAGGTGACTGTGCTGGGAAGATTTCCCATCAATTCCCTAATTCCATTAGACACAGGCAGCATTAGGAACACAACAACACTTCCCCACTATATCCAAAAACATAATGGACTTGACCTTTAAAGTGGAACTATACCCACTGATTTAACTATTTTCCAAGCCAGTTACATTCAAGGAATGCTTCTGGTGATAACAGTCACAGATGTCAATATACTTATGTCAACTCGCATCCACAACCTTCAAGACCTTAAATGGCTGCTATCATAGCTGATCATATGTGCAGCACCATGGCAAATGCAGATCCTAATAAAAGCTAAGATGGCACCATTTGTGGCTGTAACCGATAGGAGGTTTTAGTTCTACTTTGAAGTTTTTGAAACATTATATAACTTCTGTCACTATGCCATGACCACATTGAATGCTTTACTTCACATCAAAACTGCTTCTCTCTCCATGGGGATGCACAACCAATTTAAAGCAGGGTAGTGCAGCTTACAAGGAGGTCAATTGCAGGACAGAAGGAGGTCAACCACTTTAAAGTTTTTGAAAAATTACCTAAATTCTGCCACCATGCCAAGACCACATTGAATGCTGTACTTCACATCAAAAATTGCTGCTCTTTCCATGGGGATGCATAAGCAACTCAAAGCAGGGTGATGCAGCTTATAAGGAGGTAATGGGCAGACTGGAAGGAGGTCATCTGCAGACCAGAAGGAGGTCAACTGCAGGTTAGAAGGAGTCAACTGCAAGTCGGAAGAGAGCAAATTGCAGATCAAATGCATCTTTCAATGAACTCAGAATCATCTCCAACCGATCTTAAATGCAAACTGAATGTGGCTGGAAGCAAACTGCATTTGCCCATCAACACAAGCCCAAAGCCAGTTGACACGGGCATAAAGGAAGAAATACATAAATACACCAAATTTTTCTTTTCTTTCAGGGTATTCCAACTATAACAAGGCCCTGAGCTGATACCACATCCTTTTTTGTTGAAGAAAAAGAATATGCTGTTAAAAAATAAATAAACTTCACATGGCAATGATTTTTATGTATGCTCCAAAACATGGTGATAATCAAAAAAAGGTGTATGTAGTGCAAGACTGTGAAACAAATCTGTGGAGATTTTTGCATCACTGAATGTTAAAATTGTGTGTGTGAAGCAGGTGTGTTCAGATAAAGAACATTTTTAAAGCGCATTCCAGGACAAAACTTTTTTTTTCATTTTTGGATAGAGTGAAGAAGGGGTAGAACCCTTGTTTGGGTTTACCATTCTCAAGGGCTCAGTTATTTGTCACTTCCTATAAAAATGTCATGGAATTTTTTTTTTTGTAGACTAAGGCTAGAACCCCAGTTAGCTTATTTTTTGTTGCCTATTTAGCACCCTCTAGTGCTAGATTGGTTTAGGAAATTTGTTTTTGTGACTCATGGTAGTTGTGTGAGTCTGTTAATTGGGTCGGGTTACTGTAGGTCAGGCTGGAGGGCTCTAAATGTCAGGCTTCAGGTACTTCCCCCTGGTTGTAGAAACTTGGAGAAGTTTCTAGAAGCTAGTGGGTGGAGGCCAGGAGGTGCTGATCTGCAGTTTTGTGGGAATCTGGGCAATCCCCAGCAAGGAGGCCTGGCAGGGTGGCTGCATCAGCCCATAAATATTGTGGATCCTTGTCAGCAAGGGGGAGTCCAATGGAAGATGGAGTGAGGAAGCTGTGTCATGTGGCCTGGGAGGGAACTCTAAGTTGAGGGGGGCTTTGGCTCCAGGCTGGGAGCTGAGAAAGGGAGAAGGACAGAGGGATCTCTACTATCCCACACTCTCAGTTAGGAAACACCCTGGCTTGCTAAGAAGGACCTGTACAGCAGGAGGCCCGAACAGTCGTCTCTTCTGAGGCAGCAGGATTTCCAGGGACATTGTCAGTACTTCTACATCCTCAGACCAAAAAAGGGTTAAAGTTGTTGGATGTAATATTGAGCAAGGTTTTCTGGGACTGTGCTAACAAGCTGTGACCCAATCTCTTGTCCTGGGACATTTCACTAAGCAGCCAGATAGGCTTCTTATGGGACCTAGAGCCCTTGCCAGTGTAGATTTTGCTAAAATTCTACTCTGGGTACACAGAGCTCACATAAAGGGGGATTTCTGTGGCAAGTTCATAGAGACCGTTGCTGTTTTGGAGGGAATATATTCAAGTGTATGTTTATTTTTCTGAAACACGTAGAGAAGTTGTCCTCGTCATTGTTCTTCAAGTCAAATTGGGCATCCCATAAAATCCCATACCCTATCCAAGTTGATTTCCCCAATAAAACAGCAAAAACAAGTTATTGGACTGTTTCCTTGGGGGACCCAAAATCCAGCAGCCTTTGTGGGGATATCGCTACACCTATATCCCTGTTGCAGACTTTTCCTCACTTCCTGTCTGTTAAACCATTGTCACAAAGACAGAAACTGAGAGGAAATCTCTCCAACAGAGCCCTGGATAGCAATCAAACCCAACATAGGTTAATAATCTGTCTCCCTATATCTAAAACAAAAACTTTTCTGGCTGGACTTAAATTACAGGGACATAAGTATCATTTTTTTAATCCAGGGACAGCCTTGATTAAATGAGAAGTGACCCCAAAAATTAAGAATATTTGGTCATCTTATTTTAAAAAATTCAAAATTACATTATTCCAATTAGAGTAGGTTTCCATTATACATTAACACACCAAAAGGTAGTATTATATTTTGTAATATTATTTTTCAAATGATCAATTGCATAAAAATTTCACATGTAGGCCCACATCCCATATTCACCTTCGTCCTCAGATTTAATTCTGAATGCTCTGCATAAAACTCAGCTTCCATCATGGTTTCACCAGAGCTTTTTGTAATGCTTATGGATCGTTCTGTATTTCCACTCTATTTTCACACAGTATTAAATTCCATACAGGTAGAAAAGAGAAATTCAACAATGAGCTTAAGGAAAATAAAATACACAGTTCAGTCTAGATGATATTGAAGCCTTTGTTTAAAAAAAGAAAAAAAAAAGTTGTAGGACAATATAAACCAATAAATTACAGATGCAAGTAGATGGAATACCATTTTTACGTACGTTCTACGAGCCAAGTGTGAATGTTTTGAATGAGAATGTAACAAGTTTAATCTCCAGTTAACCTCCTTTAAAAAATTGCTTCTCTTAAGGTTTAAATCAACCTCAAGTTGATGGTCAGTTTTAGGTGGATACCAAAAGTTGAACCAAGTGCCAACTTTTTGTGTCTTTCAGCCAACCTAGTGGAGAGAACTAATGGCTGAGATCCTTGCTATACTTTTCCCTCCTTGGCAGCTACCTTGCTCAGCTTACAGGGAACTTATGGCCAGGCTTTGGATATTCATGTATTTACATGTTCTTAACAAGCAGTAAAAAGGCTTTAAAACAGGGGTCTTTCTAAGGACTTTAGGGGGCAGAACTGTGGCCATTGAGAGTAGAAATTGTCCTGGAGCCATTGGGAGGAATAGTGCCCCATCATTGGTGTCAGTGGGAGGAATATTGCACCATCGTTGGTATCAGTAGGGGGAATACCGCACCATCATTAGGGTCAGTAGGAGGAATAGTGCACCATCGTTGGTATCAGCAGAGGGAATAGTGCACCATCGTTGGTCTCAGTGGGAGGAATAGTGCCCTGTCATTGGTGTCAGTGGGAGAAATAGTGCACTGTTGTTGATGCCAGTAACAGGAATTATGCCCCAGTGTTGGTGTCAGTGGGAGGAATAGTGTCTTGTATCAGTGAGAGGAAAAGTGCCCCAAGGGCCAGGTAAAGGCAAGCAAAAGGCTGCATCTGTCCCCTGGGCTGCAGTTTGGAGACCACTGCTCTAAAACAAGCCTTAACTAACCTCTATTGTTTCAAGCACTTGTCCTCAGAATATGAATTTTTCTCTCTAAATGTTTATGTTCAACTGAAGGTTCTGTGGACGCACATTTCCATGCCTGCGCTTCTTGAGTCTCCTGCCCTTATCATCTTGCTGTATTACTGCTCTCTCGAGCTAAGGACTTGTGTGCCTATACTCCATGTTTTATTGCCTGTTTTGTTTTTAATGCACTGTATAAGTGGATCAACTGCCCATCTGTTCACTTCACCATCTCTAAATATTTTTCACAGATCGGCTATCACTTACCTACTGCCGGTCTGATGGAGTGAGCTCGATGGGCGGAGTTTCTCCACTTCACTTTTCCCTATATATGTTATGGTTTTTAGTGTTATTGTTCGCTGTGACCAAGGCGGTTTGTCCCAATAGGAGAAACAGAAAGTTCAGACAGCCGCACTCCAATCGATGCTGATTTATTTTGGCAAAAATGCACAAAACAGGTAAATGCAGGTACAGTCAAATGCCAGCAGGAACGGACACCAGGTAGCAGCTAACGCGTTTCACGTCTAGAGTTGACGCTTACTCATAGCTCACTCTAGACGTGAAACGCGTTAGCTGCTACCTGGTGTCCGTTCCTGCTGGCATTTGACTGTACCTGCATTTACCTGTTTTGTGCATTTTTGCCAAAATAAATCAGCATCGATTGGAGTGCGGCTGTCTGAACTTTCTGTTTCTCCTATTTGCACTGTGGCTTAGCCAGCACCCTACACAGGTGGATTGAGGTCCTAATCGGCCAGGTGAGGCTTGGAGCGGGTGTATCTTTCTTTCCAAGGCGGTTTGTCCCGCCAAAACGCGTCTGCTGTTCATGTATTATCTCCGCACATATCAATAAATGTACTGCATTGGAGTTTTGGAGTGCCGACTTTCTGTACATATTCATGATTTGGATGTTTGAGGAACGTCTTGGTCTGTGCACCCAACAGGTGGATTTGGGACTACCTTTTGGATCTAATACTCATTCCCTGTTGAAGCACAGCACACCTGTTATTGCAAGCCTTAACTAACCTCCATTGTTTCAGGCACTATAAAGCATTTGTCCTCAGAAAGTGGTTCTCCTAATAGTTCTTCTCCCTCCCATCAGTGACTCAGCAGCTCTTCCCCTGCATGCCCTTCCCAGTAGGGGCTCTGCAGCTCAGTTCACCCTGATTTCCACTCCCAGCAGTGACTTGGCAGCTCAGCTCACCTCCCAGCAGTGACTCAGCAGCCTTCTATTCTTCATTGTAAACACATAGGGGGAGATTTACTAAGACTGGTGCCCACAAAATCTGGTACAGCTGTGCATGGTAACCAATCAGCTTCTAGGTTTTGTTGTCAAAGCTTAACTGAACAAGCTGAAGTTAGAAGCTGATTGGTAACTATGCACAGCAGCACTGGATTATGTGGGCACCAGTTTTAGGAAATCTCCCTCATAGTAGGAGCTCTGGGAGAAGGAGCAGGGGTAAGCTTGTAAGGGAAGGATTTGAGGGAACTTTGAAGACAAATTGCTTTACTATGCTTGCAGTCACTGAGGTTAGTGAAAGCTTGTTTTAAAGCTCATTTGCGAATTGTTAAGAATATGTTAACACTTTAGTGTTTATAGCTTGGCCACATTTACTAGTCACAGATGTGATGCCCTCCCTACCCTTTTCTCCATTTAGGACCTATTTATGCAGTGCGTTAAAGTGTGTTGTGGCTTCCAATCTGAATTATCAGACTTCTCTCATCTTATTTTGCTGCAATGCACTAAGGTGCATTTCTGCACTTTGCAGCGCATATGCAATGCCTTCGTTTTTTTTGGGTGCTATTCAAAATGAATGGCACAGCAATATGCCAAAGCATGAAACAATTTCTTAGAGTAAAGCAGATTAAGAAATCTCACAGCCGCCTCAAGGAGGAAATCCAGGAATGCCCAACAGTGTGGCCGAAAGTAAAAGAAGGCTGGTGATCCAACAGAGTGGTTACCCCTTAAAAAACTGATATTGGCGTACCTAACCTTTAAAATAAGCTTCTGTACAAATGAGAAGCAAAATAATAATACAAATAATAATAACATTAATAACAAATAAATTCAAAAGTCAAAAATAGATACTCTTTACATTATCAGTGCATTGTTTTATACATTGAGAAACAATATAAAATTATTTTCATCCTGGCGCATGATGGGTTAATGGTGGTGTGTTTTGTCTGTTCGCAGATTCTTGGACACAGTTCTTTGTTTGTAGTCCTCTCCTGAGCCAAAGTCCATTGTGTCATGATGGTTGGAAAACTCTTGAGGTATAGGAAATTCTTCTGCAGAGGAATGCGTGCGGCGCCCAAAGACTTTGTCCTGCAGTTCCGCTATATCATTCCGTATGTCGGCCATCATGAGTAACAAGAAGTCAAAGGATCCCGGTGGCCCCTGAAGGTAAAAATCAATATTCTACGGTTATATTATTACTTTCAAATTATATGTCCACACAAAAATTACATTTCAGTAAAGAAGCAGACACCAAAGAGTTTCAGCACCCGTAGAGGCTTATTTGCCAATGCAATGGAAGTGCCAGTGAGATTTCATATTTTTTGGTGGGGCACTAGAACAAGAGTGGGTGTCTTGAATATTTATTAATTTCTTCAGACACAGCCATAGATTATGGTGATCCCTAGAACATATTTTAAATGCGCTTCACATTTTCTTAATGAAATTTTAATTTTCTGTAGTAATATAAAACTTAATTTACTCTTCTATGTTTATGCAAGAAGTATTAGTTTTCTTCTTGTGTACTCCAGAGGCTTCTAAAACCTGGATGCTCTAAAATGCAAATACTGACTTTTACAAGGAAGTCAGTGCTTGGCTCCTCATCTCCCCACATATTCTGATTTTGCCATGTGGTGAGAATCCTCAGTAACCAGTTCTATTCAAGGCTGATATTTGCATATTATAGCACCCCATGTTTAGGAGCTCCCTGGTTCTCTTCAAGAAAGACAAAGCTCTAGACCAACCTTTCTCAAATTTTTTAACATGGGAGGAACCCTTGAAATAATGTTCCGGTCTCAGGGAACCACTGCTAGTAATTGCTATATGTAAAGCTCATGGTACATTAGTGTGATGGTTACTGGGAAGAATGATCCTTACATTTGTGGTCATTGGGAAGAATCTTTCCTTATAAATGGTTAAAAGAGAAGATCGGAGTTTATTAAAACCCAAACATTTGTACTCAGCTACAGAAGGTGGATACAGCATTGATCCGTTGCTGTATCTGTCCCCCCTTGGCTCTGTACTGAGAACTAAGTGATTAAACATCCACCTCTGCTCTGAGCAGAGAGATGTGACAGCTCTCTCCTCCAGCGCTCACTAGAGCACTGGGCTGTGGAGGGGACAGGAGGGGCTGGCTCAGGCTCTCAGCAGATCGCATTACCGAAAAAGGTCTGCTGATTGGCTCCCAATCAGCGCTCTCAGCCAATCACATGGTTAGTACAGCTGCTCCTCTGGAGCTGTCAGTTTCTTCTTTGTGTTGGTGTGTGTGTTGGTGTATGTGTTTGTGTTGGTGTGTACTGTATGTGTTGGTGTGTGTGTGGTGTGTGTTTGTGTGTGTATGAGTGTGCTGTTGTGTGTGTATGTGTTGGTGTGTGTTGGTGTGTGTGTGTGTATTGGTGTGTGTGTTGGTGTGTGTGTGTGTATTGGTGTGTGTGTGAGTGTGTGTGTGTTGGTGTTTGTGTGTGTGTGTTGGTGTGTGTGTGTGTGTGTATTGGTGTGTGTGTTGGTGTGTGTGTATTGGTGTGTGTGTGTTGGTGTGTGTGTGAGTGTGTTGGTGTGTGTGTGTGTGTGTGTATTGGTGTGTGTGTTGGTGTGTGTGTGTGTATTGGTGTGTGTGTTGGTGTGTGTGTATTGGTGTGTGTGTGTTGGTGTGTGTGTGTGTGTGTGTGTGTATTGGCGTGTGTGTTGGTGTGCATGTGTGTATAGGTGTGTGTGTGTGTTGTTGTGTGTGTGTGTGTGTCGGATAATAAGAGAACTATTCCTATTTCAGGACAGTGGATGGCATCATGCAAATCAAACCCTTACACACCGACAGCCAAATGGACATTTAGAGCCATTGGTGTATATTACAAATATAGTCTAATATTATTAAGCCATGGCTTTTATCAAGTAGGGCTAGGAGTGTCCAAATGGGACATAGACAGAAAAATGTGAGTTATTAAGAAAATATACAGTATATATAGCCTTTAGATAGACTTTCAGGAACATTGAGCCAATATGTATTTTGTCCGCACTATGAAAACCATTAGACATTGTTGCTTGATTCAGCAGATACATTTTAGATTATTAATAGTGAATAATGTCTAAGCCGCGATTGCTGTTGTGAATGGTACTGTATCTGCGTTCAGCTTCTTTTTATATTTTGTTATTCCAGTCACTAATTTGTTAATAGAAAACATACTGCACTTGAACAGGATGTTTATTGGGTGTTTTGGAATAACCTCGTAAAATTGGGAGATATATGTGAGAGTGTATTTAAGAGAATGTAGCAGATTGGGCAAATAAAACCACAAGGTGAAATAAATTGGAGACCAAAAGGTCAGTCATAAACATAAAACCGAGTAATAATGAGGTATTTTTCTATCTGTTTTATTTCAGAAACTTTAAGTGAACCTTTACTATGTTTTGGACTTCTAAGGCCCTATTCACAGATGTGAATGGAGCCAATTGCAATTACCCATGGGAAACTCAGCTTGGATCGATGAGATTACGTGTGGGCAAGAAGCCCCATTAAAATCAATGGGGGCCTGACGGCACCCACAGCTATTGGTGGCCATTCACTTGTATTTGGTCATGCAGCATTTAGATGTCGATGATCGGCCCTGGAGGCTGACAGCCCATGAATAACTGTAGGCCCTGTCAGGCTCCAAAACAAATGGCAACTGCTCCAACCTATAACTGGCCTTAACAGCAAGGAGTATATGGTAGGCAACACATATCAAACAACAACAAAGAAAAATGCCCAGCTCAATTTACCAGCCAGCCTGCAACAAACCGAATGGTCCTGTCTAACAGTTCATGTTAAACACGGGTTTAATTTGCACACATTTGCAAAAACATGTGTAACCTGCAAGGCACCCCGGTATTATCTGCAGTCCTAATTCTATAAATTTCGAGAGCCTCCATAGTAGGAGCACATATATAATAATGGGTAGATTGAGAGCAGGAATGCCTGAAGGGGGCCCACTCCTCATTAAAGGCACAGACCACCCAGCATATAGCACAATGGCAGCAAAGCTGTCCAGTGCACCCCCTCACCAAATACCCAATAAAGAAAACTGGGGGGGGGGGGTGTAATTGGTTCGGAGAAAGAATGAGTAGGAGTTGTGTCTAAGTTGGCACCCAAGCCAAGCCATGAAAGATCCTCGGCCCTTTTGGTGCCTCACTTGGACTTTCAAATAGAAACATAGAAAAGTGACGGCAGAAAAAGACTGAGTAGTCCATCGAGTCTGCCCTTTTTATTTATTTATTTATTTTTATTTTTCACATTAACCTTGTTGTCTGACTATAGATTTATGTTTATCCCAAGCATGTTTGAAGCCATTTACTGTTGACTGTCTCACAACCTCTGTTGGTAGTTTATTCCAATCATCAACCACCCTTTCAGTAAAATAATACTTTCTAAGATTAGTTTTGAACTTCCCTCCAGTTAGTTTGAGGTCCCCGTGTTCTTGATTTTGGTTTCATATTGAAAAGACTGCCCTCCTGAACCTTATTCACCCCCTTGATGTATTTAAAGGTTTTAATCATGTCTCCCCTCTCCCTTCTTTCCTCCAGACTGTACATATTAAGTTCCTGAAGTCGCTCTTGATATGTTTTATCTCCCAGATCTTTCACCATTTTTGCTACCCGTCTCTGAACTCGTTATATCTTATCAATATCTTTTTGTAAGTGAGGTCTCCAGAACTGGACACAGTATTCTAAGTGAGGTCTCACTAAAGATCTATATAGAGGAATCAGAACCTCCTTCCTCCTGCTGGTGATCCCTCTACTGATACATCCCAGAATTCTATTTGCTTTTCCCACTGCCTGTCACACTGTTTGCTCATTTTGCAATCATCTGAAATAAGCACCCCCAAATCTGTACCCCCAATGCTGTACTCTCTAAGGGGATTATTTTTCCCTAGATGCATTATTTTATATTTAGCAATATTGAACTGCAGTCTCCACTGCTTTCACCAATCTTTCAGCAATGCCAAATCATGTTCCATGTTACAGACACCTACAGGGATATCAACCCTATTACACACCTTTGTATCATCAGCAAACAGACATACCTTGCCCAACAAACCTTTAGTAATATCACTTACATATAGGTTGAATAGAACAGGACCCAGTACAGAGCCTTGTGGTACCCCACTAGTGACTGGTCTCTGCTCTGCGTGAACCCCATTTGGAACCACACTCTGGGACAGGGGAGGGCTGGGCTGGGCTGGGGGGCTAGGTGGCAATTGCCCCCCAGGCCACCCTAACTTACATTCAAAATGGCCGAAGGCCGCTGCCAGCTCACACTTTTTTCTTTTTTGTGGAGGAAGGAAGTAGGGGCCAGGGGCGCAGTCAACAACTAACTGCAGGCAAAGGGGGGGGGGTGCACAGGGTCGGCCCTACCATGGATCCTGCTGGGCCCATTGGGCTGCCTCTGGGGGGAGGAGGAGCCGGTCCAGGAGGTGGGACTTCATATGAGAGCGGCCGCGCCAGGTATGCGGGAGATCCCCGCTCTGCGTAATCCAGCAGCTCTCCTCTCTCTGCATTGGATGGGCAATGGTGTTGCAATTAACATTAAATTGTTACCACATTGTATCATATTTGTCTTGCTTCATAACATCAATATCCTTTCTAAAACCAGGTGGGCATGGAAAGTGAGCTGATTCGGTGGTTCAATGGGCCACTTGACTGGACTTGCACCCCAGGCCTAAGGCTGCCAGCCCTCCCCTGCTCTGGGATCTATCCTTTAGCCAACTGCATATCCACTGAACCACCCAAGGGTTAAGTCCCAGCTTGTACAACTTTTTTATCAGATCATTATGTAAAACTGTATCAAATGCCTTGCTGAAATCAAGATACGCTATGTCCACAGCACCTGGTCCAAAACACTGGTAATATAGTCAAATAATTCAATCAGATTTGTCTGACACGATCTACCCTCAGTAAAGCCATGCTGCTTTGGGTCCAGCAAGCTGTGTATTTTTAGGTGATCAATGATCCTTCTTTTCAGAAGTGAGTCCATTACTTTGACTACAATTGTTAAACTCACTGGCCTGTAATTGCCAGCTTCTACCTTGCTGCCCTTCTTGTGGATAGGTACAATATTAGCTATCCGCCAGTCATGGGGAACTTCTCCTGTTAGAAGAGATTTATTTAAAAGATTTGTTAATGGTCCAACAACTATATCACAAAGTTCTCTTAGAACTCTGGGATGAATACCATGAGGGCCCATTGCTTTATTAAGCTTTAACCGAGCCAGTTCCTTTGCTACCTCTGTCTCCAGAAATCCTAGAAATGAACCATCAACCAATATGATTCCCTAACTTGTTATCATTAGTGCAGTCTGTTTCTGAGAAGACTGAACTGAACTCTATCTGCAGTAAAATGACACCGAGCAACCCATCATATTACACCTGCCATTAATTTAGAGCAATGAGAACAATGAATTCAAATTGGTTGCAATAGACCTACAGACAAGGCGTATGACATTCAGAAAATACCTTTAAAGGAATCTGTCATGGGAGAAATATGTAGGCTAACATTTTTGACCTCTCCTAAAATTCAAGTTGCCTAGCTGTTATGCTGATCCAATGGCTCCAGTACTTAATCAAGAAATGAGACAGGAAAGCATGCAGATCAGGAGTTCTCACTTTACTTGCAGCATAACTGTTTCAGGTCAATGACTCAAAGTACTGAGAGGAGTTCAGACAACTAGCATTTTTAGGAGAAGGTCAATAGCGGTGGTCTATATGTATCTCTTGTCTGCAAATCATACTAGAATCTCACCGGAAGTCCTCTTGGTCCTGGAGCTCCTCTTTCACCCTAAAACAAATAACCAAAAGATACATTTGAAGTGATACTACACACACACTGTTTAATTTACATTGTCCATATTTTTCTGTATATGGATGATGGCACTGTAATTATTTTAATTAAAACAATTCTAAGTACTTTTTTCCTTATTGATATACAGCTGCCACATGACCCAGATCTTTCCCAGCCTCTCTGCGGAGAAACATAGGCAGGAGGAACTTCTAGTCCTCTGCTGCTGGTCACATGTTCAAAATTTAAAAAAACAGCCTTAGGAGTAAAAATAAATACTTAATATCAAAAAACGGTTTTATATTGTCAAACAAGTATCAATTTGAAATCAAATCTTTATTATTTTGTGGAAGTAACATTGTGTGGGTGGATTTCTTCCAGTCACAGGCTGTGTCACACCCCTCCAGCCTATGTCTTAGAATAAAAGGGAGATGAAGCCTCCGTGAATCTACATGTAATAACCCACCCCCATTGTAGTTAGCTGGTTAGTGGACATGAAGGAGGAGGGAGGGAGGTGGGCTGTCATTTACCGCTGTATATATGCCCACATGTGTGACTCTATAGTCACATGGGCTGCTCAGATGTGATAGGGAGGAAATGCTCTGCATAGAAACTCACAAAAAACTGAGCATGTGCAGAGTTGCCACTACAGCTGCAAAATCTCTAGCTGCATTGGAGACATTGACAGAAGGACCACTGAGATCAACCAGGTTTTTTGCAGAATACAGAATCTCATAGTAACTGAGTGAGCATGAACAGCATGTAATATACCAACTATTGATATTTTTCATGATGTGGGTTTAGAGACACTTTAAGCCCATTGTTACATTCCAAAAAACTGCAGTGCAAAGTATATATACAGTATCTCACAAAAGTGAGTACACCCCTCACATTTTTGTAAATATTTTATTATATCTTTTCATGTGACAACACTGAAGAAATGACACTTTGCTACAATGTAAAGTAGTGAGTGTACAGCTTGTATAACAGTGTAAATTTGCTGTACACTCAAAATAACTCAACACACAGCCATTAATGTCTAAACCACTGGCAACAAAAGTGAGTACACCCCTAAGAGAAAATGTCCAAATTGGGCCCAATTAGCCATTTTCCCTGTGCGATGGGACTGATTAGTGTTACAAGGTCTCAGGTGTGAATGGGAAGCAGGTGTGTTAAATTTGGTGCCATCGCACTGACTCTCTCATACTGGTCACTGGAAGTTTAACATGGCACCTCATGGCAAAGAACTCTCTGAGGATTGGAATAAAAGAATTGTTGCTCTACATAAAGATGGCCTAGGCTATAAGAAGATTGCAAAGACCCTGAAACTGAGCTGCAGCACGGTGGCCAAGACCATACAGCAGTTTAAGAGGACAGGTTCCACTCAGAACAGGCCTTGCCATGGTCGACCAAAGAAGCTGAGTGCACATGATCAGCATCATATCCAGAGGTTGTCTTTGGAAAATAGACGTATGAGTGCTGCCAGCATTGCTGCAGAGCTTGAAGGGGTGGGGGGTCAGCCTGTCAGTGCTCTGACCATATGACGCACATTGCATCAAATTGGTCTGCATGGCTGTCGCCCCAGAAGGAAGCCTCTTCTAAAGATGATGCACAAGGAAGCCCGCAAACAGTTTGCTGAAGACAAGCAGACTAAGGACATGGATTACTGGAACCATGTCCTGTGGTTTGATGAGACCAAGATAAACTTATTTGGTTCAGATGGTGTCAAGCGTGTGTGGTGGCAACCAGGTAAGGAGTACAAAGACAAGTGTGTCTTGCCTACAGTTAAGCATGGTGGGGGGAGTGTCATGGTCTGGAGCTGCATGAGTGCTGTCGGCACTGGGGAGCTACAGTTCATTGAGGGAACCATGAATGCCAAGATGTAATGTGACATACTGAAGCAGCGCATGATCCTCTCCCTTCGGAGACTGGGCCACAGGGCAGTATTCCAACATGATAACGACCCCAAACACACCTCTAAGAAGACCACTGCCTTTATAAAGATTCTGAGGGTAAAGGTGATGGACTGGCCAAGCATGTCTCCAGACCTAAACCCTATTGAGCATCTGTGGAAAATAATGGTGGCCACACAAAATATTGACACTTTGGGCACAATTTGGACATTTTCACGTAGGGGTGTACTCACTTTGGCTGCCAGTGGTTTAGACATTAATGGCTGTGTGTTGAGTTATTTTAAGGGGACAGCAAATTTACACTGTTATACAAGCTGTACACTCAATACTTTACATTGTAGCAAAGTGTCATTTCTTCAGTGTTGTCACATGAAAAGATATAATAAATTATTTACAAAAATGTGAGGGGTGTACTCACTTTTGTGAGATACTGTATATAACTGAAAGAGCACAGCAACCATCAGATTTCAACCACATCAGTTTACTGTACCAGATTGTTTAAAGCCTATCCTAAGCTGGTGAGGGGGTTGGTACAAAAAATTGGGTGTAGCGCTGTCTGAGTCATATTTTAACCTAAGCTTTTGCTGTGCTCTATAAAGGTGTAAACCATGTACTAGGAAATCAGAAATTAAAAATCGAAAATTAAAAAATAACATTGATTCAAATCCCGCAACTTCCCTGGGTCTACCATCACCTGCTTACTGTTCAACCAAAACTAAGTGATAAAGGGTAAAAGAAAGCATTCAGTGGCAACTTGTGCCATTATCATGGCATAGAGGGGGCTTTAAAATAGGATTCTACCACAGTGATGCCAAAGGGGAAATACAGTTAGGTCCATATATATTTGGACACAAGCACAATTTTTGTTTTTTTTTCAAGTATTTACCAAACCATATTCAGGCTATAATTATATAATGGATATGAGCTGAAAGTGCACACTCTCAGGTTTAATTTGTACATCAAAATCGGAGGAAGGGTTTAGGAATTAGAGCTCTTAAGAATAGCCATCCCCTTTTTCAAGGGATCAAAAGTAATTGGACAATTGAATCAAAAGCTGTTTCATGGCCAGGTGTGGGCTAATCCTTTGTTATTTCTTCATCAATTAAGCAGGTAAAAGGTCTGGAGTTGACTCTAAGGCTGGGTTCACACTAATCCGATTCTTGGACCGACATTAGGAGCACAAGTCGCATTACATCACAAAAACAATGATTCTCTATGAGAGCCGTCTTAACTGGTCCGTCTTGTGTTTTTCAAAGTAGGACCGACTTTGAAAAAGGTTCCTGTACTACTTTTGTCTGACTTTGATCCCACTTTAGCTCATTGAAAAGCATTGAAATCGGATGAAAGTCGGATGATTGTCTTCACTGATCTGACTTTGGCATGCGACTTGTGCTCTGAGGATCTTGTAAGGGAATTCCACGCCAAGTTAATAAAAAAAAATTGTCATGGGACCCCCTTCAAGAGCATACCAGGCCCTTTGGTCTGGTATGGATTTTAAGGGGAACCCCCCACGCTGAAAAAATGGCGTGGGGTCCCCCCAAAATCCATACCAGACCCTTATCCAAGCATGCAGCCCAGCAGGCCAGGAAAGGGGGTGGGAACGAGCAAGCGGGCCCCCCCCTGGACCATACCAGGCCGCACGCCCTCAACGTGGGGAGTATGGGTGCTTTGGGGCAGGGGGGGCCCACCACCCCACAGCACCTTGTCCCCATGTTGATGAGGAGAAGGGCCTCTTCCCGACAACCCTTGCCGGTGGTTGTCAGGGTCTGTGGGCGGGGACTTATCGGAATCTGGAAGCCCCCTTTAACAAGGGGGCCTCCAGATCCTGACCCCACCCTATGTGAATGAGTATGGGGTACATTGTACCCCTATCCATTCACCTGAAAAAAAGAGTGTAAAATAAAAAGCACACTACACAGGTTTTTAAAATCTTTTATTAAATCAGCTCCGGCGTCTTCTCCCCTCTCTGGCTCTTCTTTCTTCTGCTCTTTTGCGGGGCCTTCTATCTTTTGAGGGGTCTTCTTTCTTTTCCTTTTCTGCGGCGTCTTCTGCTCTTTTGCCCTTCTTCTGCTCTTTTACCGGTCTTCTCCGCTGTCCTCTTCCCTCTGTTCTTCCTTTCTTCTTCTTCCCATGTTGACGCGAGGGGATCTCCTTCACGAATGCCCTCTCCGCTGTTTGCTGTGCCTTATATTGGCATGGGGCGGGGCCACCTGCTGACATCACTCCTATGATGTCACAGCTCCGCCCCAGGATGTGACATCATAGTGGGTGTTATGAAAACCCATTCATAACTTCCAGACAAGTGAAGGACACTATCCAGGATGTGGGCTTAATATTTTCAAAGTCTACAATCAAGAGAAGACTTCACAAGAGCAAATACAGAGTGTTCACCGCAAGGTGCAAATCATTCATAAGCCTGAAGAATAGAAAAGCCAGACTAGAATTTGCCAAAAAAAATCTAAAAAAGCCAGACCAGTTCTGGAAAAGCATTCTTTGGACAGATGAAACTAAGATTAATCTGTACCAGAATGATGGGAAGAACGCTTGGAACAGCTCCTGATCCAAAGCATACATCGTCATCTGTAAAACTTGGTGGAGCTTACAGTGAGATGGCATGGGCATGCATGGCTTCCAGTGGCACTGGGTCATTGTGTTTATTGATGATGTGACAGAAGACAGAAGCAGCCAGATGAAATCTGCAATGTTTAGAGATATACTGTCAGCCCAGATTCAGCCAAATGCAGCAAAGTTGATTGGACGGCGCTTCACAATACAGATGGACAATGATCCAAAACACACTGCAAAAGCAACCCAGGAGCATTTGAAAGAAAATAAGTGGAATATTCTGCAATGGAGTCAATCACCTGATCTCATCCCAATTGAGCATTTCACTTGCTGAGGGCAAAACTAAAGGCAGAAAGAGTCACAAACAAAGAACAACTGAAAACAGATGCAGTTAGAGCCTGGCAAAGCATCAGAAAGGAGAAAATCCAGTCTTTGGTAATGTCCATGGGTTCCAGACTTTAGGCAGTCATTGCCAGTAAAGGATTATCAACAAAATATTAAAAATTAACTTTTTATTTATGATAACATTCATTTGTCTAATTACACTTGAGCCCCTGAAAATGGGGGGACTGTGTATAAAAATGGTTCCAGTTCCTAAAATTTGTACTTGATATTTATGTTCAACCCCTTGAATTAAAGCTGAAAGTTAGTTGGAGTCGTCCAAATTCATTTGGATTGTTTTCTTTATTATATTCTGGTGGCATACAGAGCCAAAAATATGAAAATGGAGCCTGTGTCCAAATATATATGGACCGAACTGTATAATATTGTACAGGGGGACAAACCATACAGGAACAAATTCACTTCATGGAGATTCTCAAACATTTGTAAAAGCATCTATGCCATTAGGGGGAAGGCAACCCAACAGATGGGTACTACCCTAAAACTCTTTGGGAGACATATATTTAAACATACTGGATGAGAATGACAAAACAAAAAATGAGGAAAAATGGCATCAAGGTATACTGCACATATCCCTGTTCTATTGCAATTGTAAGGTACTTCCCACATAATAGGCATTGCACATCATTTAGAAAGAGCTGTCAATACATGCCAACTGTTGTGATGTGTGACAGCATCTACAGTAAAGAGCACCATAGCTGCAGTAACTTAAAGTAAAACGTGTTACCACAATGCATAGATGAGTTACAGTATATAAAATGTACACCACAAACCAAAGTCATTCGGGACTTTTACCTAAATCTAGGCTGGCCAATGATAGAGAAGTCATATAGGCTACATACCTTTAATCCATCTTTCCCAGGTGCTCCTGCAGGACCCTACATGACACACAAGAGAGTTTTAGAAAAGAGAATATGTAGTACATATCATCAGAACTCTGATGCAACTGTGCATGGTAGCCAATCAGATTCAAACTTCAGCTTGTTCAATTAAACACCAGATTGTACACTCTACACTTTTAGTAAATGAACCCATTCAACCGATCAACTGTTATTATAAATAATTTATACTGATCATTCACAATGATGTACAAAGTAAGAAAAAATGAAATGAAAATGAATCAAGAGAGACCAGAACTGGACCAGAGCAGCTAGCAGGGCTTGCATTCTAAGATGGAAATGTGGCAATAGGAGCCTTTATGGGGAGGAAAAAGACCACAGCTGACCATGTGCAGGAAAACTGAAGACTGGGTCATGCATGGACTCTGAATGAGAAAGGACTCCATTAGGACCATCACCCGTATCAATTAACCACTACTGGAACTCTGAAGTCACTTACTAAAGTTAAGTAGTCTATCACTGAGAATATTATTTTTTTAGATACTTAAACCAGGACATGGATAGATTGGAATGACTATATGTCTTTGTGGATAGATCACTGTTTTTTCTGTTATCTTATAATTCAAGAAAATGGGTAAGGGTAATGTAAATTTTAAACAAATATATCTGTTTGTATGCCTTTCTGTAAGGCTGGGTTCACACTTGACCGACAAACATACCAACATTGTGAGAAGTCGCATGATGTCACCAAATCAATGTTTCCCTATGAGAGCTGTCTTAACTGGTCCGATACAAGTCGGTACGACTTTGAAAAAGGTTCCTGTACTACTTTGGTCTGACTTTGGTCCTACTTCAGCCCATTGAATATCACTGAAGTAGGATCAAAGTTGGATCCTTGTGGGGCGCATGCGCGGCTTCTGACATGGCGGACGTGTAGAGAGAGAGCTCCGGTACCCGCCCGCTCTCCGAGACCTCCGTACAGCTCCATTACACTCCAGCAGCATGGGGGGGGTAAGCCTAAAACCTTCACCTATCCTACGGGCACCTCATGGGCAAAGTAGGCCAGTGACAAAGCAATTACACATCTTTCTCTGGGCCACGCACGGGAGCGGCAATGGAACGCTACCTTACTAATCCCCGACCTTAATTTCTCCTGCAGACCCGTTCGCGGCAATGGATCCCCTACTGGGGACTGAGGGGACAGAGATGGCGCACACACAGGTCACTTCTGCAAAGACCTCTAGCTCACCCCAAACTATTATGACCCCTGCTATCCTGGATGAGAAGATAAACACTCTCCTACAGCAAATCACCCGCAATATCGCGGCGGACGTCTGTAAGATCTCTCAGGAATTAAGGGGGAAGTTCAAATTGGTGAACGAATGGATGCACTGGAAAACAAAATGAATGATATACTCCAGTATGTTCAAGTACTGGAGGAAGAGAACTCTAGCTTAAAGCATTCGGTCTCTCAGCTCCATCTACAGCAGGAGGACTTAGAGAACAGAGAAATACGCCAGAATTAGCGCTTTCGGGGAATACCAGAGTCTGTTGGAGATAATAATTTGCGCCCTTATCTTTTGGGCCTTTTCAAAATTCTTGCGCCATCAATAGCAGACATTGACTGGACTGGGCACACAGGTCTCTGGGCCCAAAGCCTCCAGATGGCGCCAGGCCCCGGGACGTGATTGTATGGTTCCATCATTATGACAGTAAAGAGACACTATCCTTGGCCACACGCAACAAATCATTGCTTGAATATAAAGGGGCCAAACTCCATATGTTCAGTGATCTGTCCACCATTAAACTGGCCAAGCGCAGGGCTCTACGCCCCATCACGGCACATTTGCAACACCATTGTGTCCAATACTATTGAGGCTTTCCTTTCCACCTGGTCGTCACCCACGAGGGCACCCAACACAGCATTCGAGACCTCCAGGAGGGAGAGGCATTCATAAAAAGCCTTAATCTACCACCTTTACTGGAAGGCGACTTGCTACCTGGCCCCCCGGCTGGTCGCAGATGCCTTCTACTCCCAACCGACTCTGGACCCCCGTGAGGTCGAGGAGACCAGCCAATACTCCCCAGCGATCCTGAAACTCAAGACAACCTCCATGATTGCCAGGCGAAACTTCACCTGCTCTCTTCCATCCATAGATAGAAAAACCTATGTGATTTGATTTGATCTCGACTTCAGATTTTCCAGGTTCCCTCTGTTTTGGATGAGCAACCATTCCCAAACCCATGGGGCTCTGTTTTTTGTTACATTAACTAATTTACTACGGTTACTGCTGTTACTAACCATAGCCATATTCAATCAACAGTTTCTGGTCACGTCTAACTGTTTTTTTTTTCTCATCAGAGTCTTATAAGTTGGACTTGACCAGTTTCCATTTGAACTTCCTTTTTTCTTTCTCGCAAGGAGAGGGGGCGGGCTCCTCTGGAACTTCTCCATGTCGGGAGCCACCATGTTTCCTCATATGACCCTGGTTTACTATCAGGGCCTCCTGAGACGTGGCTGCTCAGGATTCAAGATGCTGGTTTGTTGCTGTTTTCTTTTAGGACCAGTTTTAGGTCCAAGTGAACTTATTTCTTGTGCAATATCAATCCTACAGGACAATTTCTTTCTTTTCCCCCTTGTTATGGGGTTTATTTACATCCAAGTGCTCTTCTACAGGTTGACTCATATACTCTTCATTAGGTCTATATTGATCAACACTTTTATGTTTGATAAGATAACAGATGCTTTAGAAATTGAAAGGTTATGATGGCTTTACGGATAATGTCTCACAATGTCAAAGGGCTGAACTCAATTCAAAAACATTGGATGGCTTTTAAGGAGTTCAGGACCTCGGGAGCTGATGTAGTCATGGTCCAGGAGACACATTTTCGGGTGGGGGGCTCAATGAGATGCGCTTCAAAATATTACCCTACCTACATAGCCTCGGACCCTACAGGGAAAGCAGGCGTAGACATTCTAATTAAAAAAACATGCCCGCTTAAGGTTAAAAACAAATATATCGACCCACATGGCCGTTTTATAATCTTGGACTGTGACTGCATGGCCTCATCTTTTACCTTGATTAATGTATATGCCCCAAATACAGGGCAAATTGATTTTCTGAATAAGTTATTTGAATGTTCCCAACAATTCTCTCAACCTTTCAAGATAATTGGTGGGGACTTTAACTTGATTATGTCACCTTGTAGAGATAGGCAAACCCTATTTTAGGATACCCCGTCTCGTAAGATAACCTCTTCTGCTACGTCCTTTCAGAAATGTATCAGAATGCAGCAACTGTTTAATTCTTGGAGGCTTAAGCACCCCACAACCAAACAGTTTTCTTTTTATTCCATGGCACATAAAATATACTCTAGACTGGACCATTCTTTTATTTATGCCCTGATAATCCCGTACGTGGTGGATGCTGACATCTCATCCATAACATGGTCGGATCACGCCCCTATTTTCTTGGACGTGGTCCTGACCTCAACATTCCCCAAAACCTGCCATTGGCGCCTTAATGAACATCTCCTTCAACTTCCAGATACACAAACTAAATTGTCTAAAACATTGGAGGAATTCTTCCAACTAAACAAGGGTTCGGTCCAGAGTCCATCCACGTTATGGGAGGCACACAAGGCCTACTTTCGGGGGGCCTGCATAGCGGAAGGCACAAGGCTCAAGAGGGACAAGGCCAAATTGATTCAAACCCTGACAGCTGCTTTAAAAACTGCTGAGGGCCAGCTACTGTGCAATCCTACAGTAGCTGGACCCAGGGAAGTAATGTCCATAAGAGAGCAAATACGCTCTTTGACCCTTTCTAAAACTGCCAAATCACTTCTCTGGGCCAAACAGAAATTTTATGAGTTCTCAAATAAGCCCCATACAATTTTAGTAAACAAGCTACGCCCTCGGCCCTTTCATTCCTTTCCTGATTCCCTCATACAGTTAGATGGTACTAAAACCCACTGCCCAATGGCCATGTCAAAAACTTTGGTGGATACTACAATAAACTTTATAACTGCCTAACTCCTGATAACCATTTCACCTTTTCTCAAGCCAATTTTGACAATTTTTTTAGGGACATTAGGATACCCAAAATCTCAAACTCAGACCTAGTCAAACTTAATACCCCCATATTCAAGTCTTTTCTCAATGTTCTTGCCCCACATATGCTAGATGTCTATGACTCCATCCTGCAAGGTGTTTCTCCACACTCCCAATTCAAGCATTCTTATATCACAGTTATACCAAAACCGGGTAAAGACCCAACCCTCCCAGATAACTATAGACCCATAGCCTTACTAAATTCAGACTACAAAATTTTCACCAAGATCTTAGCCTCCAGACTCTCCCAAATAATCCCCAAGTTAATCAACAAAGATCAAATAGGCTTTGTTAAGGCCAGACAAGCTGGTGATAACACTCGCCGCACCATAGACTTAATTGACCTCCTCAATAAATTCCCGAGACCCGCTGTGGTATTGAGTCTAGATGCACAAAAGGCTTTGATAGGCTATGCTGGCCCTATATGTTCTCCACTTTAGATAAATTCAGATTGAAGGGCTCTTTTCTTAAAGCTTTAGATGCACTGTATTCTCAAACCCCTGCTCAGGTGCAAATGTTGTCCTTCCTGTTGCCTTCCTTCCCTATGACTAATGGCACTTGACAGGGGTGTCCTCTATTCCCTTGGCTTTTTATCTTATGCTTGGAAGCCCTGGCTGAGCCATTCGCTCAAATAAGGATATCTCTGGGGTGGTGATGCGACGGGGAGTACAAGCTGTCCCTATTTGCAGATGATATCCTGTTAACCATAACCATAATCTCCTCATATCCCTCCCAACCCTACATACCGTCTTAACTTCATTTAGCGCTATCTCAGGGTACAAAATTAACACAGCTAAAATGGAGGCCCTACCCCTACATATGCCACTGACTTTATTGACACAGCTTAAACAGGCTTACCCCTATAGATGGTGCTCCAGTTCGCTTAAGTACCTAGGTGTCAATCTTACTCCTTCATATTCCACCTTGTACATGGCCACCCCTATTTCAGGAAATCACTAAATCCCTGCAGCAATGGGGGAAATATCCCATATCCCTTCTAGGTA
This sequence comes from Glandirana rugosa, assembly GCA_018402905.1. Lineage (NCBI taxonomy): Eukaryota > Metazoa > Chordata > Amphibia > Anura > Ranidae > Glandirana > Glandirana rugosa. The sequence goes on from BLSH010001687.1 coordinate 428,093, forward strand.
GAGTGAACGTTTTAAAAATGTCCATAATGCCCAAACTACTTCATCTCTTTGAGACCTTACCAGTAGCTGTGTCGCCATCCTAATTATAAGCCATACAGAGGAGCTTCCTTAAATTTATCTGAAAGGATGGAATGCATCGCATAGCGAGCTCGGTGGTCTTCTCTCTGAGACCTAGGGAGGGGTGGGAGCCCCTGATGTTGCTAAATATTACTATGCCTCACACCTGAGAGCTATAGTCTCTTGGTCTAATCTAATGGCTCCAAACAGATGGTTAGAGATAGAGAAGGGGGCCATGTACCTGGTTCATCCGGGATCTGTAATATGGTCTCCGTCTCTACATAACCATCCTGTGTTGAAACGCATGTTTCTTTCGCCTATGCTTTTTACTCTTTCCATATGGTGCAAGTGTCAGGGTAAGTTCTCTCTCTCCTCCCCATGCCCCCCCTTTGACCACTATACTGCCAAACCCAGCAATCCCTGACACTGGGGAGGATGTGGCCATCGATACAGGCCTCCATTTATCAACTGCATAATCTGGTACACCCGGTTACTAGAAGGATATATTCCTTTAACGAGCTGCAGGAAAAATTCAAGATTCCTACCCACACGTTCTACTATTGCCTACAAGTTAGACATTTCTTCCAGTCTATATCCAACACCCAGACTTTAGCTAAACCCACACTTTTCGAGCATCTATGTGTACAAGGCCCTCACCAACCACACCTGATATCTAATATCTACCATGTCCTCCATGAGGCTTCCCCCTCACGGAAAATTTCCACCACTACATGGTAAAATGGTCCCGCATACTAGATAGACCTCTCACACTGAAGATGTGGGACAAGATTTGGACATCGATGTTTAAATCGTCTAAATGTGTTACATAAAAAGAAACTGCTCTGAAAATTCTAATGTTCTGGTACCGGACCCCAGAGGTTATACACAAGTATAGGCCCACCAGTTCGAAATTTTGCTGGATATGCGGGCAGGAGATAGGTACCCTTTACCATATTTACCATTTTTGGCAGTGCATTCTGATCCAGCCTTTCTGGAGAGAGGTCATGAAACTACTCCAGGGGGTTTTGGACATATCTTTCCTGCTCGACCCAGTCCATTACTTGTTGGGCCTTCCATTTCCCGTAGTCTCCAAGGCTACCAAGCACTTGATCTCATATATACTCTTAGCAGCCAAGAGAACTATCCCACTCTACTGGCTACAAAATACAACCCCTCTATGGTCCAGATTTCTCCAGATCATAGCTGATATTAGAAGGATGGAATACCTAACTGCCCAAGTACATGATGCCATGTCCCAATTCAATAGAATCTGGGAATGTTGGGACAACTCGGAGTATGATACTCCATTACCAGGGTCTACAAGCTAAGTTACATATCATGTTCAAGAGTAATCAGGGCACTTTGATCAAATGAATTGATACTGGTTTTGTCCTCTATGTGGTCAATGTAGATGTACTCTGTGAACATGTCAAACATGTCCTCCCTAACCTTTCTGATGTATTAACCTCTACCAAATGATACAATGTACTTGAGCATAACCTGTAAAGATTGAAGACTTAATAACGGATGTAATCACCTGTTCATGTATTTAGTTATATGCTAATGACAATATTTTGTCACTGAACCGATGCAATTGTTATAAAAAAAATTTTTTCAATAGAAATGACAATTATAAAAAAAAGTTGGATCCTTGTTCTAACCATCCGACTTGTGACATCCAACTTGGTGATTACAGCAGCAGTAAAAGGAAATTATGTCACACTGGGATTGTTTTGATTGGTCAAAGGACAAGTCACTATCTCAAAGTCGGAGCAAAATCTTATATTGTTCATTCAAGTCGGATGGAAGTAGGACCAAAGTACGACCGATGTTGCAGGGCAAAGTAAGAACAAAAGTCTGACCGTTTAAGTGTTGGATAGTGTGAACCCAGCCTTAATGTCACTTCTATGAAGAGCACTTATTCCCTAGTGCTACATGTTATTAGATATGCATATTGGTGATAAGTTCTCTTTGAGCTCCCTTGAGCAGCTCTGTCATCCAGAACATTTTTTTACTGCCCTCTACTGTATAATGAGTTAACAGCAGGGTAATACAGTCAGGTCCATAAATATTGGGAACATCGACACAATTCTAATCTTTTTGGCTCTATACACCACCACAAGGAATTTGAAATGAAATGAACAAGATGTGCTTTAACTGCAGACTTTCAGCTTTAACTGATCCAGATCCGCGATATAGCCGAAGTACGGCTCCAGCATGGATCTGAATTGCCGGATGGATGTCCATGGCGCACTGACAGGCGGCGGCGCGCATCTGCCACACGCTGCATGGGCGTGCCTGCGGGTCGGACGTACCCAATGTCCGCCCGAGACCCGCGATCCCCTGTCAGAGCCGCAGAACGGGGAACCGCCATTTTCCGTTCTGTTGAAGGGGACATAACAGATCTACTGATCCCTGTCACTGGGATCAGTTAGATCTGTTATGTCCCGGCCAGC